>JACAXG010000178.1:201091-386061 GCA_018881555.1 Amblyornis subalaris | reverse complement strand
TTTTTTTTTTTTTTTTTTTTTTTTTTTTTTTTTTTTTTTTTTTTTTTTTTTTTTTTTTGGGTCTAGTCTAGAGTTTCTGCCTGAGTGTGCCATGTTTATTTTTCATTATACAGAAAGGGCTGTGCCCACCCATGGTGAGCTCTTGGCCTCATCAGACCAGTCATCCCATCTAGATGTCTGTAAAAGCTTTTAAGAAACATTTTGTTATGCTTTCTGTGACATTTCTCTATGGGTATACTATATACAAACATACATGTTAAAATCCACACTGTTTATTAGCTAAAGCAACTCAAGAGATGAGTTTTCATTTTTAAGAAAGAAGGGCAATTATTTAAATGGAAAGGCTGTCTCCAGAACGATATCAATCCTGGGTTTAAATCTTTCCTAGACCTCGACACTCTTGTGATAAGGAAAGGAAATATTAGTTCACAAGCTAGGATATAAACCCTGCATGGTCACAAGCTGTCCATTATTCCCCGCTCTGCTTTCTGCTTGAAATTCTGAGAGGCAGTGTCAGTGCTGAGCTGGACTTGGAGTTTTGCACGGCATATTAACTCTCTGGGTAATCAGGCTAAGAAGGCCTATTTGAACATATTCAAACCAAACCCAGCTAGTACTGTTTTCCTTGTATTTGGAATTAGCTTTTGGGTTGTTGCTTTTAAGTAAATTAATGAGCCATTTAATACTGTGCAAGCTAAGCATTTCTGCATTCTGATACACTTGAATTATTGAGGCTTTTTGTGTGTGTTGAGTCGTGCAAGCTATACGATGACTGTAAGTAAAATCACACTTTTGAGCAGCTAATACTCAGTCTGATCTACAGAAGGTTGATAGTTTGATTCATAGAACACAATAGTTTCTTCTCCCTTCCTCTTGATCCCAATGAAAGGTGGTGGAGCAAAGCAAATTAATGTAAAAACTTCTGAAACGCACCCTGTACATAAATGCAAAAAATATGAAGTATATTATTACATTCTTATAGCAATATTATGGAACAAAGGAAATTCAATGCAAACTCTTTAGCATTTTGCTTGTTACCTTTAACAGGGAGGTGCTCTGTACGGGCAGAACATGACGTGTCCTCAGGCTCTGCTACAGGGAATAATGCCCATGTTGCAAACATGGAGAAAAATTCTTATCTTTAGGTGCTGTTTAAGCCAGCAAACACATTAAAGGTGACCCTGGTGTCATAAATGTAAACTGTGAGAAATAATTACTGATAACACTAATTAGACCAGACAAAACTGAACCAACATCACAAAGATGAAGCAGATAAATCATGCTCAGACAATAGGGAAAGGAAGATACAAAAGCCTGTGACTTGCATGCACCCAAGCAATAACCAGAGAGGGCTCTGGTAAGAAGTGGCACTCTGCGAGACAGCGAAGTGTACAGATCTCCCTCTTCCAAACAAAGAGAAGGAAGAGGGGGGGGGGGAAGAAGAAGGAAAGAAAATATAAGCAAGACAAAAGGGTAGGCCTGTTGGCAATTCACTCCAATGAAGCCAATGTTTTGCAGCTGTACTACTTCAAAGTTCAAGCAATTAAAGTCACTACCTACCTTGTTCTCCATGGCTTCAGGATTAGGATTCAGAGAGCAAAAGGAATTAGGCAACTAAGCTTTGCTTTTTATGCATTACCTGACTAATTAAAAACGGTAGTAGTTGACTAAGGATTTTTTAATTGCCTTTCACTAGGCCAGTGTGTTCGTCAAGTTTTCCCATTTTCGTATGTTTCGTCCTGACAGCCAACTAGGCTGGTTGGGTTTTTTGAGAAAGGAGTTTTACCCACACTCCTCTGGAACCCCAGTGAAGAGAACTGGAGGTTGATGTGGCAGGGCCTTGTATCTGTGGCTTTAACCGTTTGTTGATTTGGTTCTATAGCTTTTAAACTGATGTTTATTGCTTCTCTAGATGTTCAGGAGGGAAATCTTGATTGCCTTATGGCAATTCCTTATGGTCATAATTATAAAATGTCTCAGATCTTTGGGGAGTGTGAAAGGATCAATGTGAGTATGAAATGAAGAACAAAAACCTCTTCTAGGTCACTGTTTATTTCTGTGTAACTCCATGCCCCCCACCTCCAGACCCCAGCTGCTCCCTGTGCTGCTGGAGATACAAGGAGGAAGATTATTAGCGTGCTGAGAGAAGGGAAATGTAACAGCAGTGCTTGTGATTATCAAAAGGACTAGGTATTTAAGAGATATCATAATTTACATTGGCTGCTGAAAAGCAGAAGAGCTATTCTTCATATTTTCTTTGTATTAGGAATATTGATATAACAGAACCAATCTTACTGAAGATGAGATGGCTCATCATAATCCAAATGCTGGGTTCTGACACAAAAATATTGTTGTATGCATGACTTTCACTGTTTCAAAGGATTGGTACATAGATGACTCTTTGCAGTAGCATAGGAATTAAAATGCAGAATCCCTTTTTCAGTCTGGGAGAGATTTTCAGAGCAACTGCTTTCAACTCACAGAAGTCAGATCAGAATGTAAAGTTTGTCAAAAGTAAGTCGTATTCAAATCTTGGATATTGGTTCAAACTTCTATAACTTCCTTTGATCTAGCTGACAACTTCACTGTGTTAGGACTGAGTTTTATCTTCCATTCTTAGCATCTTTTTGAGTTGTGTGTGATTTTTACTGGATAAGTTTCCTGGGAGTCAAAACTGGTAGAATGAAGAAGATAATCAGTGGACCAATGTGCTGGTGTGCAGGGATCCTGCACAGGCTTCTGTATGAGACTGGCAACCAGTTCTTCATCTGGTGACAGACTTGAAAGAGTGGTCCCTCCATAATAATGCAAAGTGAGAGAGGAAGGTCCTGCTGTGGTTACCAACCACCTTGTACAGCCAGAATAATGCAGCCTTTACTGAATTATTCCATGTTCAGTACAACTCCTCCTGCTCCAGAGTTCCAGGGTAGTAAATGAGATTTTAAATGCACAGAAGTAAAGCTGTTCAAAAATAGAATTTTCCTCCCATGGGAGATTTCAGTATTTCAAAATTACTTTCTGCTTTAAAATATAAGAGAAAGCAGAGGGCACTTGGTTCAATTTTGTCTCAAGTTTCAATTTGAAATTTTGAAATGGAAAAAAAATGTGCATTGTCAATAAAATTTAAGTAGGTTGGTATTTTAAAATGAATTTTTTTAAAAAATATTTCAGTTTGGGTAAATATTTCAAAAAGACAGGCAAGAGTGGTTTTGTGTGTGCTTTTCTGAGGGAGGGGAAGGATCTTCCCAATTTGGAATGTTAAATTTGATTCTTTGTTTTAGGAAGACAAAAAAGTAACTGAAAAATCAGTATTCTTCTGCTGCCAAATATTTGAAACTTTGTTTTACATCATTAACATTTTTCTGTGAAATTTTTGATTGGGTTTATGCTGCATTTAATGCTACGGCAGTCAAAAATTTGAATGTTCTGACTTGTGTTTAATTAATATTAGTACATTTTCTTTCATTCCTGCACCTGTTGCCATTAATTTTCTTATTGAACTTATCTAGTAAGGGACTCTAAAAAACACTTGTATGTTACTGCAAGTGGTACCCAATAAGACCAAACCTTCTTGGATTAAAGTGTGAACCTCCACTGAAGTCAATGGAGCTTTCAATATTGGCACTACCAGAAAATTTGTCACATGGAATGCAATTGCATTGTCATATTTTGAATGCTCTTCATTCTCATGACAGACATTACTAAAGGAGTCTCTTTTCAAACACTTATGCATTTATTATTTTCAAAACCCATTTCCTCGGAGAGGTCAAAAGCTCTTCTCACCGCCATAGGGAGCCCATGGAAATTTCGGCATTTTGAAGTACCGCAGGTATCCAACTGCATTAAAATATTAATGCTTTTTAAAGTTTTTCCTTTTAACCATGTTTTGTTTTTGTCATGAATCAAAAGTGGTAGAATCTAATTATTTTTTGATTGGAAGGGCAAACATTCCAGCAGGAAAAATGTCACATGAAAATCGGATTAGTTCCAACTAGTCCATAAAAGAAATTCCCCTAGTGAAAAGGCCTGATCCCTGATTGCTTTGTATCACTAGTGTGATGCTATGATACCATTTTTATTCTGTGTTTCTGGCAATTTTCAGTATTATCTATGCAGAAAATAGATTGCAGATCTCCTCCAAAAGCCCAATGTTTTTTCCTGTTTGGCTGTATAGTAAAGCTGGAGTTTTCCTTCCTTGCCTATGTTGATATTTTTCCTTAAAAACAGAGAACAATGAAATTATTTAGTGTTATTTCGATGCATTACTTTGGAGCCCCAAGGTCCAAACAAGACCTCACTGTGCAAAGCACTGGGGACTCTGCAGGTGCAAATAACCCTTGCCTGAAGAGCTTTTGGGCTATGGCCCCACCCCACTCCTGTAACCTGGAGCTACTTGGTTGTCCTGTGGGCGGGTTACAGACTTGGGGCTTTACACAAAGGGTAAAGAATGGGGAAAGGATGCTTGGTTGTCCTGCTGGTATGAGCAGGGAGTCTCAGTGAATAAATCCTTTGCCCCAGATTACACAGGAAATCTGTGTCTGAGCCTGAGATGGAAGCCAGATCTCCTGTGTGGCACCCTCATCCCCTGACCTATCCGTCCTTGCTCCCCACTGTCATGTTGGCCTCCAGCGCAGAAACTTCTAACCAAGGAATTTTCCATTGAGTTCTGCTGCTGATGAGTTTCTTTCTCACCAATAGGTGGAAACTGACAGCCCGGTTTCTCAGGTGACACAAGGAACGGTTCTGCCATCCCAAATGAGGCAGGAAAAACATCACGCAGAACAAGGAATTTTCCATAAGAAACTGTGCCATAGCAACTGAAAAAGACGTTGAAGCACATTACACTTTCTCAGCTTGTTGCAACCTGTGCTTTGATGCAACAGGACATCAGAAAAGCGAAGACTTGGGTTTTTTGTTTTTCTTTTCCTCACTTATTTCTTTGGCCAGGAGAGTGATTGCTTTAACTGGTGCTGCTTGATCATAATGAATTTATTGAAAAATTGTGTAACCTTTCCACATCCGTCTCCAAAGTCTGTGCCAGAGCTTGTGTTCTGGCATGCATTGTCATGCTATAGCTGGGGAGGGTGAGGGAACTACATCTGCAAACTTCCGTAAAAGATCACAAGCTTCTGAAGTTGTAGGACAGCTAACCAAATAGGATGCAGAAATTTTTCCAACAGGCTGGCAGCTGTGCAATATGTGGCATTAAAATAAAGTTGAGTTGCTAAGAAGTAGTGATATAGAAGCTAGCAAAAGTTTCTGTCTTTTTTTCTAAACATATCCCAAATATGACTGTCTAGTGTAACAGAAAAAAAAATCACTATACAGAAATAAGTGGCTTCTGTCATTGGTTTGGATATAGACAAATTCTTGCTGTACGAGGCATAGTATTTATTTAAAATGTTGCATAAAATTTTTAAGGGAAGTCTTTGCAGGACAGATGTTTATCTTCCTAAGCAGCTGTAAATGGCTTTTTAGAATGAAGACACTTAAATTAACAGGACCTAAAATGCTTAAGTGAGAAAACAGGGAGAAATCTGGTTATCACTACTAATCAACTGAGGTCTGGAGATCCGCCTTCTTTTGAACTGAAGCAGTTTAGTCATCTTCCTTTTCTTTCAATTTTTTAGAGTTCATGATGTACCCTGTCCATATTTTATCTCTTACGTGTGTTCCTTCTCAATAAACTCCACACTGTGGATCATCCTCCTCTCATATATTTGCAGATATGAATTATTGGGTGGAGAACTGCAGCATGTAGCACATTTTCTATGTATGCACTGTCTTTTCATTCAAACTCAAAATGTGTACAATTTCTGCAGTATTTCTGTGGTAAGATGTCCCTCTTTTCTGTGAGACTGTTTGTTTCAGGTTACTCTCAAGTCAGTGACAAGCCTTTCATTGATTTGGGAAAGTTATGTCAGAATCCTGCAGAACTGGACTTGAACCAAAACCTCTGTACTGGAGCAGGGTTTGTCACAGCTGTCCTTAACTAGGGCGTCCAGCAAGGTCCTGTGAAAGCACAGTACTTTTTGGACAGTAGCAATGATAATGCAGGTTTTCAAACTGCTTGCCCCTAGCTACTGTCCAAGCTTTCAACTTGGTTAATTACGGGCAAAAATACCTCTTAAAATAGTATTGAGATTTTTCATAATGGTGTTGTTCGGATGCTTAGCTAGAATAGCCCTCATTAGGATGCAATTTACCATTTTCCCCAGTTTCCACAACAATTGGCATTTCAAAAGCCTATTTGACACAATGTGAAGGCAAATCATACCAGTAGCTCCTGTTCAGAAATCTTTATTTGTTTACATCTATGAAAGTGTGGAAAGGGAGCTACTGCAAGTAGTTTTGAAGTGCTAGTTGTGGTATGTTAATCCCTGAGGGCCTGTTTGTTTTTATGGAGGACAGTACATAAAATACTATAAACTAACAACATACAGAAAGGAATAAGCAAAGAATTAGGGCACAGCTAGCAGCAGACCTCACATTTTCCTTTGTTCATGGCAAGTTGGTTTGTTGATTTGGGTTTTTTTTCTAATGTGTCTTAAATTAGGGGATGCTGTGGGTTTCCTAATTGCTTTCTTCAGCAGTTTCTCTTTCTGACAGTTAATGTAGAAGAACTCTGCTCATTTTCCCAGCTCACATTTTGTGAGTGAGGATTACTTTCATGGCATACAAGATAACATGAAAGGCAATGCAGGAGAAACAGTGTTGTTTTAAAATCTTTTTTTCTGACTGTATTCTTTCCAATTTATTCTATTTTTGAGTGCATTATAGTACACTTTAAGGAGGCCAGAATCTGTAAAGTTACAAGAAAGTATTTATTGCAGCCGAATTCATATCTGAAGAGTTTCTGCTTGAGATTTTGAAATTAAGGAAGTGATGGCAGCAAGGAGTTTGTGCCATTGTTTTCATCAAAATATACCAGATAAGAATCTTGATGAATACATAACTTAGACTTTAGAGCTTTGTGACACTGTTCAAGTAGAAACTAACTAATATTTAAAAAAATCCCCACCACTATTACAAAACAGTTAGGTATGCATTTCTGGCCTTATTTCCTAGGTGGGGAAAACACTCATAAAGGCATTCACTCAGCAGAAGCCTCGTAAGTGTTGTTTGCCAAAATGCTAATGACAAATACCTTTTCATCTGTGTGTGTGTATCTAGGTTTCAGAAGCAAACACTGTTGTCTCTCTCTAGTTTCTCTGTGAGGAAAAATGCAAATCAGTAATAATTATTTTTGCAGTTAGAGCCTGTTATATTCTTGAAACATGCAGCTGAATTACCATTCTCTTACTGAAGAAGATGTTACAACAAGGCAAGAATAAACGTGACAAGCAATGTTGAAAGCAACACACTAGTCTATAAGTTAGTTGAGACTTGTACATGGGAAAACATTAGAAAAACTACTCAACAAATCTTGACATTGGTTTATAATTATGTTAGCTTCTGACCCTTCCTCCTCATTAAAATTCTGACCAGAAGGACAGACTGGAAACATAGAGTCCTGGAAACTGCCCAAGGGCCATTTTGTGGATGTTGGACTACCAAAAGGCAAAGTACCCCTCTAGCTTGACAACAGGCTTCAGACAGGTCCTTCCTAGAAGCAAGCCTGTACTTGCCCTCCTGCTGGTGGTAGTCCTGCAGGAGGCAGTGGTTAATAAACGCTGCTTGTAAAGCAGTCTATTAAGGTACCCTGCTGACATCTTGGCTTGACAACACCTCAGTATGGTAGCTAAGTGTGGACTGGCTGTGTATCAAAGGACAACACCCTTTTCCTTAGCTGCAACTGTCAGTTTAAGCACCTTAAGACAGGAATTCAGCATTTTCACTGGTACCAGTAAAAATCACGGCAACTTTTACTATTTCCTTTACTGATAAGCACGTGGGGTACTCTGCCATTACAACGCAACAAATGTAGCAGCTGTTTGTGTTGGTTACTGCTGCTTAAGTACCTGAGTATGTAGGCTACTGGTATTTGTTTCTCTGAGAGGGAACTTCAGGAAGGAAGGGGAGAAAAGACAGGAAGGTACAGCAGACTAAAGTTGCTGTAAATATCATGGTGTACAGTAGTTGGAACAAAACGGTTTTGTTTTTTAAGAGCAGTAGCAAATGCTGGGTGAGAAAAGAACTTTTCTGGTCCATGCATTTTTGGTGTCTTGCGGAGACTGCCAGAATTACATTTGCATTAATTTCAGTCTACAACTAGTATTAAAGAAGATTCAACTGAAAGTACTTTCCAAATATAAAGAGCATAGGAGAAAAAAAGAACTATGATTTATGATGACATCTATTAAGCTTTTACCGAATATTGTGTGTGTGTACTAGCTATCAACATAAAATGAACTGGTACTAATTGGTCAGAGCTGCCAACTCAGTCTGGTTATGACTGTAACACTCTTCTTTAGGTCACATTCATTATACTGACATCATGTGTCAGATCCTGAATAAAGTTCATTCAGTCATTTCTGCTGTTCTTCTTGTTTGCCCTGCTACGTATGTGTGCTGCCATCAGTGGGAGTTCATGTTTCAGCAAAGACTGGGTCTGTGTGCTTTGGGAAATGTGTGTCTCGGGTATCTGCCCAGTGGCCACTTCTCCAGCAACAGCGTGACTGTGGGAGGGCATCCTTTGATTGAATCATGCCTGATGTTTTCCTCATTCTTGCAAACTGACTGGAACAAAATGTTCAAAGTTCTTTCTTCCTCCCTTTCCTCCTCTTTTCTTCTCTCTCTCTCTCTCTCTTTCTTTCTGTCTTTAGGTTCCATGCCGCAAAAGGCTGTAACTGGATTCGTTATTGTGTGATAAATCAGCAGTAAACTTCATGCATTTTGCTTCATTTGGGCAGCTCCTGTTCCTTAGTGAGAGCTGGTTGGCTCAGCGCACTATAATTATCAAGTCAAAACCAAGATGCTTTTAGGCAGTGAAAGCATATTGACAGAGACTAAACTTGTCCTCATCATGGGCACCAGCTTTAAAAGATCCCATTTGGTGATGGTTGTTTTGGTACTGTTGGTACTGGGACTGTGACAGTTCATTATCACACTGGACCCTGTGGGAAGCAGTTGTTATCCTAAAGGAGTACAGGTCTTTGTTTTTCATTAGCTGCTGACCTACTGTATAGTTAACTTTTGATTAATGTATCTGCGTTCATTCTCTTTCCCTAAAATAAAGTTTTATTGTTATGTGGGAGGGGATTTACATGTGTTAGTGAGAATTTAAAAAGTCCTTATTTAAATAGAGTCTGAAGGAAACCTTGCTGAGAAACAGACCTGTGGGTTTGTTGTCTGCAGTGGAACCAGGGCACTCTCTGCTGCTACTTTAAATGTACCTCCGTTTGACAGAGCGACTGCATCTGAGTCTGAGTGATGTGGTGCCTGGCTGAGGAGCTGACTGAGTGACTGGTGCCTGGCTGTCCTATCCAAGGGACCCTACGGAGCAAGGCATTGCCTCTGATCCACTAAAGGGCAAGTGGCCCTGGGCTGCATGTTGTGCAGACCAGTTGCAAGGAGCTGGACGTAATAGAGACTTTTGCTCCCTCACCGAATTTGTCTTAGGAAAGATGCAGAATTCCTCCTTGTTTGTCTGAAATGCGGAGAAACATAATTTCAACTGACAGATGACAAAACCTAGAGCTCAAGTGGGTGAAAGGAGATTTCTTTTATTCTTTGCTAGATCTGTTAGCTAGGTGTGAAATAACATGCAGATCCAAGAGAGGAGAAGAGAAAACGTGTGACTTTTTTTTGCAAGACAAATGACCTGGGAAAGTCCTCCTGTTCCCATTGACAAGTCATAGCTTTCTTTTCTCACTTTATTATGAGGCAGGCTGGGTTTTTTATCAGGACAATTAGAATAGGCACCCATCTTGCTGCTATTAAAAAAGCCTTTAAAGTGTTCTCAAATCTGGCTGGGCTATAGTTTAGTGTAGTTTACAGATAATTTCCAAATGGGAGCACCACTGTTTGCTTAAGCAAAGCCCAATGCAAGGAGCATGACACAGTCTCATTTGCATCCTTCCCTAGGATTTGGGGAGGTTGTCAGACCTTGAAGAATGATGAGAAGTCACCCAAGCTGTGGAAACCTCATGGCCTTTACACATGGAATAATTTGTGTTGTATAAACATACACTTTATGGTGTTAGTCCTTTGGAGGATGCAGGACTGAAGAACCAGGTCAGCAAAGGAGGTGATGTGTGGTCTGCAATAAGCAGATCTTTTCAAGTTTCAAAAACTAAGCATGCGCTATTTTTGTGTGGAAACAGAGAGAGATTCTTTTTCCAGTGCATTTGTAACAAGACAGAAGAAAAGTCATCTCTTCTTTGCAATTGTTGAGGATCTGATCCTGAAAAACCCTCAGCATGTTCAGTCTTGCAAACTGTTTGTGACTTCATTTGGTTGACCGATAAGTGAAAACTTGTGGGTCTTTTGTTTGAAGGTAGTACAATGTAATAATATTTTGACTGCATTGTGGCTTCTGTAGAGGTATGTGTCACAGCCCAGTGATAGAGGTGAATTTTCTGGGTGTGCCTTGCATGCATATGCTGCCAATGCTGCTTACATCATAAGTACTGGAATTCTGAAACAGTAGGAGGGTCAAGAGGGAAATGCCATATGGGGACATTAAGTCTCTGTATATGGCATGCCCCAGCAATAAGGTGTGCCAGCCTGTCAATGAAACAAAAGCAAAGCAAGTGCCTCACCATGGCAGAAGGCAGAAATGCAGAAGGACAGCAAGTCTATAAAAGGGAACAGCTGCTTGTGCAGGTTTGTTCACCTTTTATGATGTTTTCATCTTGTCTTCTGTTTAATGGGGCTGTGGGGCAGTATAATGGTTAGTGCTAACCCCTTCTGTGTCCCCAGAGGACAGAGGGCAAGCTGAGGTTCTTTCCATGTCAGTGCACAGGAAGACTCAAGACTTGTTTTTTCTTCTCCTTGATGAGGTTTTTTTTCAGTGAAAAATGCAGGTGAGGAAGATTTTATATTTTGTTTGTTTGCAGTGTCCAGCGTCTTTGTGTGTCATTTGTGAGTCCTCCTCAGAGATGGCCAAACGCTTAACTTCTCTTTATGTTTAAAGACCACTTATGGCAAAATCCAGGAAAGGAAGTGGTATGCACAGAATCATAAGAGCAAATAACCATGTAGCAGCAAAGCATTAACTGTGTGCAGTTAAGGAAGTGGGCAGAGACTGAGCCTTCTGCTGAGGGGAAGGGTTTATTTCAATTGGCTCAAAGAAAGCAAAACATAAGATAAAAATGCATAAGATTCAGGTTTCCTCACAGAATGCCACACAGTGTGCTGCAGCCTGATAGAACTGTAAAAGGAATTGGGAAAAAAGGATTAGGAAAAGGGTAAATAATATGCTCAAAAGTGATCTATAAGGCTGAGTTCTGTCATGCTTCTATGATGTTTTCTTTAATGTTCCCTCTTCTTTCTATGCTCAATTAGCTGCAACAGGGCAGACCTACCAATCTATCATGGCTGATTAGATGCTATGCTCTTTCAGAAAGATAATTGAGCAAAAGGTAAAGATTGAGTATAAGCTTAACTTTTAAATAAGGGGATAGATTTGGGGACTGTGAGCCAAGCATATGGTTTATTCCTTCGCAAGCTTGAAAGCTCCATTTACTTTTCATATTTCCTTTTGAAAGGCCGCCAGTAAAACCCTTCTGTACTCCCTCATGTGGAGCTACAAAATTATTCCCTTTTCCTCTTAAAATGAGAAGAGAAAAAGCAAAGCAGAGAAATGTACATCAAAAATGGTGCAAAAGCCTTTGAATTTCACCTTTGTACCCATTTACACCACGCTTAAATATGGCTCAGTCTCTGGATGTAAGTTTCTTTCAGGTTCTACTTCTCAGACAGGCACCCTCAGATGCTTTTCAGACTATGTCTATTTCTGAAAACAGAGATAGAAAAGAATTAATATTTAGAAGACAGTATGCTTTTTAGCCCTTCCCCCTCTGCAAGTGTCTATTGTATGAGATATGCTACATGATACTCGCCCATCCTTTGCCAAGTACTTGTCTTTCTGTAGTACAGAGGGTCTCTAAAGACTAGCATAGTGTGGAGGGAAAGGATTGCCTGGTTTGAACTAAGAGAAGAGTGTTTGTGGTGAGATCATTGTCTCCAGTTAAACATGGAAGACAGACTAGATTTGCCACCGTAAAATAATACTAACAGGTTTTATACAGCAGCTCACACACAATACCCTCTAAGTTGTACAAGCATTAACCTTTTGGAGGAAGTGCATTGAGATTGGCATTTATAAATGAAGTGTATACATATCTGCAAAGGCAATATTTTGTCAAAATTCCAGTGCAGTTTTCTGCTTAAAGCTGATTTGCCATAGTGTGTTGAAAAGCTTTTAGTAGGCTGGAAGCATCACAGAAAGAGAAATGCAGGGTGATTAATATCTGCTACTTATTCTGAAAATAGAGTGCCAAATTTAGCTTTCAGCTATTCTGATATATCCCAGTTGTTATAGCACGTAAAAGATCAGTTTTAGGTTGCTAAGGCTTGAAGGTCTTGTGCACCTTAGTTTTAGTAGGCAAGGGTAAATTCATGTATGGATAAACTGTCAACTTCATTATTTTTTTTTTTCCTGAAGGGTGAACTTAGTTGATAAGACTCTTGCATTTAAGATAACGATAGCATTTTTGTTAGAATTTATTCTTAAGTAATGCTTATTCAAGTATAAGGATCTAGTCAAGTATGGCATCATGGCTATCTGTAGCCAAGCTGAGAGGATCTTGGCTAACTAACCAAATCAATTACTGTAAAAAAAAAAAAGGTAAAGTAAAATGCCTCACCAGAAATCAAATATTAACCCCAAAAGACAGAAAATACTTGCATTTCAGCCAGAGAAGAGCTGTGCTAGCTACAACAAAATGGGTTTACAGTGGGCAAGAGCTGTGGTGCCCCTGCTGCTCTGGGCAGGTGGGGGAGAGCTGGGCACCCTCCAAGGAGCTACAGCACTGTGTTGCAAAACGAAGCCTAATTCTAACCCAGGAAAGCAGAAATTTAGGGGTTTAAATATAGATTCTGTGAGGATTTAAATTGTAAACAAAGCATCTGAAAGGTTAAGCTGCATCAATCACAGATTTATTTGATTTACCAGATGTCGCTCCAGACAAGTAGGAAGTAAGTGCCTGGGAATTATGCCATTCCTGTGACAGTCACTCGTTTGGCTTTCATAAATGCCTCCAGTTCTTCCAGGAAGATCATTGCCTGTTCAACTTGGCCATTAAATGTCTCCTTAAGGCCCACTTAGGGTCTGATGCCTGTGAAAAACCTGACAAATCACTGATTGCCACCCAAGGATAACTGTTTTACAGCTGTTGAATTAAACTGGGTTTTTTTCAAAGCCACAAAACAAAACTCAAAGTGCTTCAGAAGCTGTGCTTGCACAGGTAATGTGACAAGGCTCAAGTGTCTTTCGGGCCTTGTTCTTCTGTGAATCCTCCATACTCAGTTTTCTATAGCCTGTACCAGGCAGAGTACCTAAAGTGGAGGTTTTTTGTCAGCTTATTTTACTTCTGTTCAAGAGGTATGAGTTGAGTCACAGCTGTGGACTCTTATAAGTATGTATGTATATATAATAGTGTGTGTATATATATACACATTATATATAGACACATATGTATAAATAAATAAAAAAAATACATATATCTATGAAAACATTGTTTGTGCCTACAACAGCTGGGCACCAGCCTTACATGAGCATTTGTTGCTGCAATATGGTAAAAATTAAACAACAATAGCACTACACAAAAATTTATATAGAATTTTAAGTAATGAATGTTGTAAGGGATAAATACACCAACTAATCATAAATATGCAACTGAGCTTTTATTGCCATGTTAGAGAGTAGATATCTCAATATGGCAAAATTTCTATTCTGGCAATAGCTTGTAGAAACAGTAGACATGCTGCTACTGCATAATCCGATGGCCGTCAGTCTAGACTTGCTGCTTGCTCTTTGTAGTGAACTTGTATCCTTCTGCTACAGGGTTCCATCAGAAATTCCACTCTTCCTTTTTTTGTGAATGGCAAGTGCTGTATTTGCCATAAATTTGATATGCTTTCTAAACAATCACTTGGCCATTTACACCTTTTTTTTCTAGCAAGGTATTAGAAATAGTTGAGTCCACAACCACAATTTCAATAGAAATAGTGGGAAAAGGAATGAAGAAATTTGCAAAATGTCTTTCTGTGGCACCTCATGTCACATCACAAGTTGAGTCTTTTCTATGACTGCCTTTTTCATTTGCAGCTGTATGTTCATATCACCTTGCCTGGTTTCTTGGCATCTTGAAGGTCCTCATTCTCTTCTCAGAGTCCTGGCACAACAAATTTCATCAGGACTGTCCCACATGTATACCACTAGCAAAATTTTGAACAGTATCTTCAGAAACAGACTCAGCAGGTGATTTAGGTTGGCATGCAACACAAAAGGATCTTACAGTGTTGGTAGTTCAGTGAGCAGTGATGATGGAGCCTGTCAGTTGTGGCTTTTACTGTCTATCGGTGAGTCCATGTTTCAGCCTCTCCATAAATCTCCTCGCTGTTCTCATGAGGCAGATGGGAATACATTTGAAACTTGCAGCACTTGTGATATTGTAATTGAGTGAGGTGTTCAAGATGAGACACTCACATATACACCACATAATTATGTAATTCTTGTGCTCCTTAGGAAATCCAGCCTTAACAGGACTAGTGTAATCTATGGATGTGCAGGGATATAGGGAGTTGATTTTATGTTTTTATCATAGCCTTGTGTAGAGTGGCTTCCAGTTAGGAAAAAACAACTGGAAACAACTTCTTTTAAAAGGTTGTTTAAAAATTTTTCAGAGAAAAGTAATGAAAATGGCTAGTGAATTGGAGAAAATGTTTTTCTGGGAGGAGGAACTTCTGTCTCTTTGCCTCACCAAAAAGAGCAAGAAGAGTGCTGATTACATGTATTTACTACCAGACCTTAAAAGGCTGCTCAAACTATCAGAGAAAGTCCCTTAAAGCCCAAGGGAGGGAGATGCAAGCCAGACAAGTTAATGATTAAGAGACAAAGAAAAAGGCATGCAGTGTTAGTAGCAATGAAATGATTACACATTAAAGCAAATGCGTAGTTCAGACTTTCAAATCAAGACTGGCACAGTCTCTTTCTAGAGGCAGTCTTCTGCTGTGTACAAGTCATTTAGCTCAGTATTATGCTCCATGCAGTCTAGAAGGTCAGCTTAGGTGGT
Source organism: Amblyornis subalaris (assembly GCA_018881555.1). NCBI lineage: Eukaryota > Metazoa > Chordata > Aves > Passeriformes > Ptilonorhynchidae > Amblyornis > Amblyornis subalaris. The sequence continues at coordinate 370,819 of JACAXG010000178.1, read as the reverse complement.
GTAATGGTCACATGTGGTGATAAAATGTTAAGACCTATTTTTTGTGACCGAGGAGAAACACTTTCACTCTGTCACCCTTCATTTTTTAATCATGGGCAGAAAAATCTTTATAATTTGTACCGCTGAGTATCCTGCTGTCCATGGCTGGATTCACTTGCATCCAACTCAGGGAATTCAGTATGTTGAGGTGATCCTGAGTTGCCTGTTCTGCTAGAACCCATTTCAGAATGTGGTGTGACCCTCTCTGGTCAGCTTCACCATCAAAGGTAGGTTACCTGGGGAGTGACGTCCCATGCCTGCAGATATGTTTTGCATCATTTCCAGCGTGACATGTCTGCTAGTGAGTCAAATACGTAGAAGTCCAACTCTGTTGGTGAAATGCTTCTGAGACCCTGAGAGGAGAAGAGAGACTTTTTCTACAATTGTGCTTCCTATTGCCCTCTGGTTTCCTGAGGTCATCCATGGCAGCCCCCTCCTCCTAAGGGTACATTTTAACATAACAGCCTGTTTTCAGCATTTGCCCTCCTTTAATTCATTTTGTCTTGCTTGGTATTTTATATTTCATTTCTCTCTGAAGTGTTTCAACTCAACTTAGCTTTTAGCTTAATGGAATGTATTTTTTTACAGTAATGAGTCGAGATTTTAAACCAGAAATTATATGCTCTTAAAAGTACAAATGGCAGGTCCAAATCAATTACCATTTAGAATCAAAAAGAGGAAAATACATAGCTGTCATGTGAATGTTTGTGTACCTTTTTCTGTGAGACGGTGTTGATGAGAGGACATCTTTGTTTATGCTACCTCTTTGGCCAAATTCTGCTTTGTTTCTTCAATGTAAATCCAGGATAATCTCTTGGACTTTAACAGACATAATTTGCTTTATTCTGATAGTAACTGAAAGGAGATTTTGACCTGAATTTTCCAGTGTATCTCCTGCTCAAGTATCCTCCCAGTGAAGACAGTGTCATTACGGCTGGGGCCCTGAGTGTGCTAAACGGATTTTTTCCTTAGCTCATATATCTGTCACATCATATGTGTTTGATTTACTTACATTGTTCCTACATTTAATCTCTGCCCACTTAGTCATACTTACTGTCATTTTTTATTTGTTTAGTAACTCGGCGCAGCTCAGAAAGGTAACAGGAATGGATAGAGCGTAACAAGCTGCAAATACATTCTGTGCAGACCTCTTCTGTGTCTTGCTGTGTTTCAGTTTTTACAGTTTGGTTTATGGGATGGATTGTTTATTCAAATGCTTGGTTTATATAAGAGTATTTAACAGCAGCTGTAAGTGTACTACAGAAAAGTATTGGATATGTTTCTTATTTATTTTTACTCTATTGTTTGTAAAGTCCTCCAGAAGCTTCACAAAAACCTCCTTTGTACTGCTAGGGTCAACCTTAGCAGTATGATGGGCTCAAAATGGAGAGCCCATTCAAAAATTCAGCTTGTTTTCATCACCAAGTCTTTGGCAGCTGTGGACAGAACCAAATGAAAAACTCCCTTTGCTGGGGCTTTTCTGCTGATGCCAGTAGGACAGGTTCTCAGCCCCACTTCTCTTCTGTGGGATTTGTGTACTTTTTAAGATTGTGACACTGGTACATGGAGCTGAACTTTTCCCTCTGGGAAAGGAAGAGAGGCATGACTCCTGGCATGACTCCTGGCATCCTCCTGACTAGTAAAGCAGAGGGAAAGAGAATTCTGCAAGAGGCAGGGTTGGATGGCAAGATTTTAGGGGATAAGGGGGAGCATTCATTTATTATCAAGCATTTTTAAAGCTCAGGTGATGAGGTGTGCCACACTCCAGAGCGCAGGTGGCATGCCAGGGCAGTAGTCCTTCCTGTCTGCAGGTCTGCCAAGAGATGCTGGTTAACTCGTGTCCATGGGAAAAAGGTGTGTTTTGGTTCAGGTCTATCTTGTGCTGACTGTATTTTGGGTTTTACTTGCAAAGCCAATGCTGAGGAGGAAACGAAAATAAAAAGCAAATTCCTATGAACTGCAGGGGACCTGCTCACCTGAGCAGGCCAAACAAAATATCACCATGACAAAACTTAATCTTGTGTTAGACCAGAGTTTGACAAGAGTAAAAAGCGTAGGTATCATGCAGTCTCATTTCATGCGTACCTGGCTACTAACGGGATGTGTAGCCTCTCCTGGAACACTTGGCATTGGAAGAGAAGGCTGGCAATCCTGCAGCCTGCAAGCCACCAGCTGTGGGGAAAGCAGCAAACCCTGGTGAGTCTGGTGGGCTGTGGGGAGAATCCAGCCTTCCCCACTCTATGCACAGGATGTGGAGGGCCTGCTTGCACACTGGCCAGGGGGCTTCTAGCAGGTGCCAGATGGGTCTGGTGGAGATCCGCTCCTCGGGTATGCTGCCTGCCTCAGGCGGGCAGATATATGATGGATCTTTTAATCTCAAAACTTGCTTCAGCACCAGGTTCCCCTCGTGTCCATGCACATGGATATGCAGTGTATTTACATGCGCTTGGGTTAGGCTGCCATAGGCTTAGGTTGTGGGACACACGTATTCTTCCCTTGTAGACTGTGCTCTCATTTCTCCGAATGCTGGTGATAGGAATAGGCACCAGCTGTACCATTTCTCCCTACTGATGTTATCATCAGCACTCCATTTTCCATCATTTAGTCATGGAGGCAAGATGTGTTTTGTGTAAGTGATCACCTGGTTTGGAACTGGCATGTGGCCAAGTATGGAGGCAAGAGTTGGTCTGCATCTGGACAGATCCTAAATTATTGACAGGGTTCAGTCTTGGTGCCTAAAGTTAAGCAGCCAAGGTGAGGTTTTCACCCTTGCAGAAGCCAGCCTGATTCCTGTGCACAGCTATTTAGTTCACAGTGTTTAGAATTTAAGTTGCAAATGGAGTTTTTCCAGGCAGGGTTAAATTTCAGTGTTTGCAAGGGCAGCTAAGTGCCCTTGAGGTTAAAATCATCAGCAGATGCTGTCTGTTTTGTACAGTTTCAGCAACACAAGCTGTCCACTGTATTGGCAGCTAAATTGCCCTTAGAGCTGCTTTATTTAACTTGAACATTGAAAATTGATAATGTATTCTAGAAAATTTAGTACAGTATTTTAAATACTAAAGATTTTAATGGAAGCTTTTGCTGAAAGGATGTAAAATAAGTTGAAAAAAATGTTCATGGGCTTCAATGTTTGAATCAATTGATTCTGGGCAGCAATTGAACTAAAGTTTTGTCCACTATGTGGACTAAAACATTTGTCCATCTTTTATTTCTTTTACTTCGGATCAATACTGTAAATCATGTTTGTGACAACAAAATTTCTTATCTTATTGTAACTATAGTGCAGCACAAAGTGGGAAAGAAGTTGAACAAGTGGTAAGAAAACCAGAGTGTTAAGTTGCTTTTAGATGAAAGAGGACACATTTGGTTTTCTTGGTTTAGGTTAAGTTTAAAACTTTTTGGATGTGGACAAAAGAGTTCTGCTATTGTTAAAGGTACAAATGTAGAAGATGTGTGAGAAAGGTTTGGTTTGTTTTCTGATTCACTGTCTTAATGTTCTAAAAAAGTAGCATTGACTCTTATGTATGCTCTGCAGCAGTCATCCTAATATGATGATAAATGGCGTTTTCCCAGGTGACTCTTAATTCCATGTCTTCTTATCCAGCAGATGCACTACCTCCAAATATAAATATATAAGCTCAGTCTTTTTGCATAAGGTGCTAAAAAATGACATGTGGGCACTTTGATTCCTTCCACGATAATTCCTTCCACATCCTGCTTTACAGGCAATCCTATCTTCATGTGGCTGTAAGTGTGGACTCTGTCCCATCCTGGACTTGCAGCTCCCTGCTGACCCTCATTTTTTCTTCTTTTCACAGTTGTGCATCACATCAAGCGCCACAATATCGTTCTTAAAAGAGAACTGGGAGAAGGAGCCTTTGGGAAAGTCTTTCTGGCAGAATGCTATAACCTGTGTCCTGAGCAGGGCAAGATCTTGGTGGCAGTGAAGGTAAAAGAGTTTAGGGTTTCCATTATTAATTCATGGTTGCAACTAATGCTATTTTATTTGTAAATGATCGTGTTTGCCTATTCCCTAATCCAGTGTAACTGTTCTGATACATGTGGAAGAGTTCACAAGGCTAATGGAGTGTTAAGAGAATGTGGTATTTGATCTTGCTGTGGATTATAAAATGAGACCTGGATCTCATAAGGAAAAAGGAGAAAACAGATTTTGTCACAAGGGGGCAAAATCTTTTATGATCTATCTGAAGTACAATTAGTGAAAAATAATGTCTAGGTCATTAAAAATGCTTGTGACATATATGTGTGTCCAAAAAACCAATCTATTACTAGCTAAGTGAATAGGTTATGTGTATAATTGCTAGGCAAAGAACGCCTTTCTGTTTCAGGACTGTGCCATTCTTTTAGTCAGCAACTGAAATTCTCCGTGAGTAGTTGTCATTAATATATCTTGGAGACCAAGCCTGCTGCACTGCACCAAGCCCTTTTCATCACCCAAAATTCAAGAGCTGAGGTTAGCTGTTGACCTCAGCTATGGATGTAGCTAGAAAACAGTATCAGTGAAACTATACTCTGAGAGTTCACGAAGTTTCCCTGGAAACAATCTCTTATCTCCCTCTGTAATGTTCTGCCAAAAACTGAACAAGGTGTCCAGCATTTGAAATATCTCATTAAGTGCAGGGAGAATAGATGTTTAGAATTTGGTCTGTGCCTAGGGATCAGAAAATAATTTTGTCTGATAGGTCACAATTAGGGAACCATGTGTACATTTTGGATGAAACCATACAGTAAAAGAAATCAAGTAGATCATATTTTTGAATTTGGTAACATGAAGTAGAGTTTGGATCTGACAGTGGGAGAACACGAAAGGAGGATAGACTTGTGGAGTGCGCCATAAAAAATAGTAGGTTTTTGGGTTTGCCAAGGTTATAAGCTTTTTGATACTTGGGAGTAGTTCAGTCACATTGACTGGTGAGAAAAAAATAAGGCTCTGAAGGGATATAGCATAGACGGGAGAAAGCAAGGGATAGGAGATGACAAAACTAGATCTGAGTGAACTTTCTATTGTATTTTGGTGAAGCTATTGTGGAAATTGCCTTTCCTCTGTCACTTTAGGGAACTGCTTGATAGCAAAATAGAAGTATTTCCATTCACGTGCTCCCTTTGAAAGTCCAGACAAAATGGAGCCTGGTACTTTTGCTGTTAAATGCTGCAGTGCACTTTCTCTCTGCTGCGCATTCTCAGTGTAAATCAAATGGAAGAGCATTCAGCCTTTAAAGTTACGTGTCTCCATAGATTTAGATGACAAATCTATCAGTTTTCTGAACAAGTTATCATACTTTTTTTTTTCTTTTTTTTTTACCAAATCCTCTCTTTGTAGTGTCCTTAATAAGAATCTTGCAGGCAGCTGTGGGAAGAACTACCTCTGGGGACAGGTTATGCCCATTTTGAGTTTCTGTCATTGGCTCTTAAAGATGTGACTCTGGCTGCTGTCAAAGAGCAAATTTTTTTGTGAACTGAGCCACGGGATTGATCCTTATGTAACTGAGGGCTTAACTGACACTTCTCTCTTTGACTGTGGTAGCAACCACAGATAACAGGTATCCTTCAGCCACAGTGGAGGGCAAGGAATGGGACCTCCACTGGAGTGCATAGAGCTATCCTGCACTCCGGTACAGGACTGTGTCTGGACCCCATCCCTGAGCCCAGGATTTGGCAGTGTCTTAGTTCTAGTCTAAGAGGAGCAGACCTGGATGCCAGGAGCAGTGGCCAGCTCCTCCTGACTCACAGCAGGGGCTTTAGAGAGCTTCAGCCCCATGGGCAAAACCAGAACACACCCGTCGTCACCATGAAATAGATTTGGTGAGCCCAGTGGAAGTAGGTACTTGCTGAAGAGTAAGGTGGTGCCAGGCAGATTTCAGCAGCCAGGGGGCACAGCCTCACCTGCCCAATGTGACTCAGGATGGCTGGTGGTCCCCGTCAGTTCCCTGTGTCTGCCAGTTCCTGGACAACTGTGTGGCTCATGCCTGGCCCTGAGCATCCCTCCTTCTAACTCAACATGTTTCCTTCTTCTTTTCAGCCAGCTGGTATCCAAAATGCTGACTGCTGGAGCAGATTATTTAGGAGATAAGAGGCACAGAAAAATCTGGGAAGATAAAAAAGATCAGGCTTAGCAAAAAATACTGAAGAGCCTGAGCTTTTGCTCCTTTAAAGAGGAGCAAGGCAATTGGTTTAAAGTAGTTTTGATTAGTTTGGGCTTTTGGGGGGCAACACAAAGTGGAAATGCTTTCCATAGGATAAACCCTGTGAGCCTGGGCATTGTACTAGACTTCCCCCCACATGAATTAGCACATTATATCAGTGCCATTTGCTGCAGGCACTTTTAGAGAACAGAGGGTGGAGGAAGGAGAGAGGTCCCAGTGTGCTATGTTTGTTCAGGCCTGGCTCAGTACTGTCTCCTCGTAGGATTGGATCCCCAGGCATAGTCTCGCACTAGTTTAACCTGTCCAGAGCTTGAGGTGAGGCTGACAAGGCACAGGTTAGCAGCTGCCTCTGTCTCCCCTGGGAGGCTGGAGAAGCATTTGTCATATGTTGTTTGAGGGTTTTGCTCAGCTAGCAGACTGCTGTGTGTGTGAGATCAAGAACATCTCCATGACAGCTGCACAGGAAAACCAAAGGTTTCCAGCTCTTCAGATCATCAGTTCTGAGAAGGCTCAAAACCACCCCTTCATTTCTTGAGGTTACATACGACTCAGCTCTTGTATGTTGATGGGAAGCACTAGCAATGATTTCGTAGGGGAAGGCTGAAACAGTAGAAAGGTCTGTAGTAGTAGTCATGTAGCTGTCTTGAGAGTTTGGCTACCAAGTCCTTCTGATGTTGGTGACAGCCATATCCTCCTGCTGTTGCTCTGACTTGCCCATGAAGGCAGCTCTGTGGTGTCGGGGTGGCAGTTCACACTTGCTGCAGAGCACGGGCAGCACAGACCACATGGTGTGCTGAGACCTGGACAAGAACTCTGTGGAGGAGAGTAAGCATGGGGTAGTGGTCCAACTGCCACAAGGATGAACTTGGCAGATATGGGGCTGCTGTAAGAGCCAGGGGCCCCTCTGTTTCCCAAAGAAGCTTGTCCCTCCTCTTTAACTGTGGGCCTGAGTGGCTGGAAAGTACATGTGATTGAATCTCAGATCCTACTTGGGAAAACCTCCTGTCAACGGGTGAGAGTGCTTTGTATGCAGAGCTTTGGCATACTTGTCAGTAATGATAATAATAATTAACACGTCTTTTCTCTCTTTGTGCTCTTAGGGCTTTATTTTGGTTTTTTTTTTTCTTTTTTTCTTTCACTGAGAACAAGCTAAATGCATTAGTCAAAGTCATTTCTATGTAAATTCTACATACTTATTAATTTTTTCACCTTCCAGTCTCTCCTCCTTGCCTGACTGTGCTAGCTCTCTCTCATGCATTGTGTTTATTTTGTGCGCTGCATGAAATAATGAAAAAGAGATTTTGCAATGGTGGGTGACAGAAATTCAAGTCACCCCATGGTAGTAGAAACCCTGCCTGAGTTTTACCTGAGTTTTAGACCTTTCTGCATTTTGCAGTTTGACAGAAAATGTGGAATTGCCATGGCAACTGCTCTGTCATATGATAATTTTGCTGTTTCTGTGAGATAAAAAGCATCTTCTCAAATATACAATATGCCATCCTCACAGGACAGAGCTGTCAGCATTTTTACTGTCTTTCCAGGGAAGGAGCCTGCTGGAAAGAGGATCAGCCTCTGCTTCTCCCTGTCAGTTTTTTTCCACATTGCTATTATTTAAAAATTGTTTTTGTATGAATTGTTTTTCTAATTCTGTTGTTGAGAAGAATTACAGTCCAATCACTTCATACATGAAACCACCAGAGGAAATTCAAGTGATAACAGAATTATCACCAGTGATTTCATTACATATAGCATAGACTGGACTGTGATACTAACTGTATCATGTTAAAGCATCATCCTGATGATGCTTCATCCAGAGCCTGGAAGTATTGGAGAACACTTCAATTCCAGTCCTTACTCGGTTCAGATATGATTGTGTGTGGACCATAGTGGGCATCAAATTTGATATCCATGATTCAGCTGTGTATACAAACACATTGCCGCTAGTGAAGTCTTGATGATGCAATATCCTTGTTGCATCATTGTTGGTAAAGCTTAAGGAAAAAGGATTCTGGGCCAGAAGGCACGTAAGATTCAGAAATACATCCCTCAGGGAAGGGACATCTAAGGCACCATGCCTCTAGGATCCACAGAGCCTGAAATTCACAGGGAAAAGCCCCTGAACTTGGAAGACAGTGATCCATTCTGCCCTACTCCTTGTCCCCCCATCTGAATTTTATTATGGTAGCTGTTCAGTTTTCAAGACCCAGGATCGTGGTATCACAAGTAAAGCATGTGTTTTTCCAACAGTCGTCTTCTAGTCCATTCTTCACACATGCATGCATACAATACTAGAAAAGCAGACAGAATCGTCTCTGTTGAAGAAAAAGCTTGAACAAACCATAACTACTGCAGCTAAAAATCTCAGTTTTTTGGCAGAATGATTGCACAGTATCAGCTTGTTCTGCTTCTGTTCTCATGAGCGTGGTTGGTCCCATGCTCTGTATATTAATTCAGGATAGAAAATAAAGTGACTAGATGGCCAGGAAAAAGCATCTTTAGTTAAAACATTGCCACTACTTTTGTGTCTCATCTTCCACTGTGTTAAGCCTAGGTACTGCTAAAATCCAGAGGTACAGAGCCCAGACAGCAGTTTCTGTGAAGAATAATTTGTGAACATTGGTAGCTTGCCATCCTTCTCTTGTGGTTTTAAAAATATTGTTTGAATTAGTCTGGTGCAACCACTGTACCTCTTGAATGTAGAGTCTATTAGTGGTTTATTGTCAATTATAATTATTCCTCATTTAATTGGTGTCAGAACTTGGTTTTTTTTGGTGCATGAAAGCATTTTCTTGCTCATGAAATGTAGTTCATAAGGAGAAATCTGAAACTGCCTATGTGTGACAATTAAATTAGTATTATTTCATTATGCAACATGTAAGCCTCTGATTTCATCTAGTTTTGATATACTTCCTTCAAAACTAAAATGTGCAAGCTATATAATAAAAGAGGGTGAGAAAAACTGACACCTCAGGAATTCCTCTCTGCATCTGCTTTCCTCCCAGTCTATCACTTTAGGATTCATCCTCCAGTTACTTATGCATATGCCTAATCTCAGGTGTGTGAGTAGATTTACAGAATTTCAAAGGAGTTTCTAGCTGAAGTCTCATGTTGTAAATTCTGGTCCAGGGACAGAGCCTCATGTAAATCTACCTAATGTATAGCACACCACAGGGGCTAACACCAGCAACAGCAATGTTAGTAATACATAAAGAATCCACATTCCCACCATGTACTTCAAACAAGCAGAGTTTTATTTTGAAGAACTAACAAGAAAGGTAAATACTTACAGGATAGTAGGGGTTGTCTGAGTTAAATGCTAAAGGATACAAACCAGCTGTGTACTAGTATATTTTTTGGATGAGATCAGTTTATTTCTTCTGTGTTTGGAAAACACTTGTCACAGCGAGAGCATGAGTATTCATACATTCTCTTACAAGAAAAGTGGTTGTTTGGGATAACATGTGGCAGGAGAATGAAAATTGTACTGCCATTATTTAATTGCACTTCAGGATCACATCTGCATTTCTAAAAGAGTTATTAGAAAGTACTTCCTCCATCCTCTATGCTGTACTGTGTCCTTATCTTACCCTTACAGGGCAGTCCCGTATGTTCACTGCCTTATGTGAACATCTGTCCTTCCTTACATTTTAATTTTCTCCACCAGACACTGAAGGATGCCAGTGACAATGCCCGCAAGGACTTCCACCGTGAGGCAGAACTGCTAACTAACCTGCAACATGAGCACATTGTCAAATTCTACGGTGTCTGTGTTGAGGGTGATCCACTCATCATGGTCTTTGAGTATATGAAGCATGGAGATCTTAACAAATTCCTCAGGTAAATCCATGAACATATATTGTGCTGCTGAGCCAAAAGTGGGTAGATAAGGTAGGTATTACTGATACTTAATGCCAAGTTAACTACCATTGGAAAATGCTGACACCTAAGAATATGAATTGTGTGACTTTCATCTTCTGTACTGGGATGTGGGGCTCTGTTTCTTTGCCTGTTTGGAAGTACCATTAAATCAAGCTTTGTAACAAACAAATGAGAAGCGAAGAAATATTGTTTCCAATATATTCCAGTGTACTCTGAAATGTTTGGTTATAAATCCTACAGTAGGAATTATTTTCTTGCAGGCTTTCTGGTAGCACTTGGAACATCCCACTCAACACCTATAGCTATCTGTAGGTGTCTAAGAGCTTCAAAAGTCTAACCCCTTTTCTCTTCCCTCCTCTCAGTGTTTTAGAAAGATTGCCATAAATCTGCAGCAAGAAAACTGTGAGCCATGGAAACTTCTGTGAATTGGAAAATGCTACATCTTGGGGTCTGGATTAGGGCTTTATTTCATAAAGCTGTTCAGGAATGTGCATAGGAAATTGAAATTTGGCTGTAAAGTAGTCATAAATAAATAGATAATACCTAAAGTTCACAATAATAGGTAACTCATGAACCAGGAAGTTGTGAACAGAGGCCTCATATAAGGGCCATTTCTACTAGCCTGCACTTGTTGGCATAAAAATAAGCAGTTAAGAGACGGTGTTTGCTCCTATGTTAAAAATATAGGAGACTGTTCTTTCAGTGTCTACTGTGTAATTTTCGTCAATAGATATCATAAATGTATTTCAACATACAGAGGTCTCTCCTGCTGAAGATAACTAGGAGTACCACCATTTTGGAAAGACATCTCTAACAAAGCTGTAAAACAATCAAAACTGATGTCACCTGACATGGGTTCATACTTTCTATGAATGAAATGACTATGATTGCTATTGCCACCATTTATGCATTTTTGATAGAATATGTGGAATGAGTTTTCTGTCTTTCTAACCTCTTAAAAAATAGCTACACCATAAAAACAAATGATGTCAACTAGCATCCTCCCTTATTAGCAGGGCCGACAGGTTTGATAGAGAAACTGGGATCTGAACTGGGGGTGCAGAGCAAACACTACTACTTTTCCCAGACTGATTGTCTCTCTGGCAGAGGATTTAAGTATATTTAAGAATTCGTGGCATTAACATTTGCCTGCTTGGTCTTCTGCTGTGAATCAGGAGAGAACTGCAGTTTCCCCAGAAGCCATCCTAGTACATTTTCAGAACACTGAATTTCCTTTAGAAGAAGCCAGATTCTCAGCTGATGAGAAATAATTTCTTATTCCATAAGAAATACTTATGCTTTGATTCTTTTTGATTGGCCTTTTCTTACCTTGTAACTCTGATTTTGAATTATTGTACAGAAAAGTAGTTTAGCAGACGGTATATTTCCAACTTTAGGCCTTCACTTTTTAAAAAAATTATTAATCAGCCCTTGTCTTGAGAACTTAAAATGATTATACTGGGACAAGCTGTTAAACCTAAGCTCCAATTTGTCATTCCTCTCACATTTTGTACAGCTTGTGTTGCAGACCAGAGGTTCGTAGCAAAGTGGGCTCCAAGTCTGTATTTCTTACCCTGCAGCGCCACCAAAGGCTGTTGGGGAAAAATGGATCCAAAAGTTTCACCCAAATGAGCCTGGCTGCCCACATACAGCCAAAGGCTGTTTAAATCTGGGACTAAAGCCACAAACTCATGCCTGCCCAGTGCTTGTTCTGTCTCGTGGAGTCTGATGTGGCTGCAGAGAGTATCTGTCTGTTCCTGACTGTTGCAGACACTGAAGATCGTCTCATTTATGGCCAGCACCAAGAGGACAAGCAAGCTGGATGGAATGCTAGGAATAATCTACAAGTTCCATTATATATAGACCATGTCCTCGGGGAGGCTAGCAAAAGATGAAAAGTTCTCTAATTTAGCAGCTCAGAGGTTCATGTCTGAGAACAGTTATTAAAGAAATCCATGCATGATAAAGGTGCAATCTTTTCCATAGAAATTTGCCCATGAGTTTTAGTTGGGGATTTCATATCATCCTGTTTGTTCCCCCCCATGCCCCCAGACCAGATGAATGGCTGCTTGTGCATACACTGTGGCAGAGAGCTGCTTTGCCTAGTACCAGATGCAGTCCCATCTATGCTACAGAGCCTCCTTCGTTTCTTTCTCACATCTGTCACTTTGCTCATGAAATTCTTCCCTTGGGGCAATTTTAATATCATATTTCTAATAGGTAGTGTCAGATTTGATCTCACAGATTCTGATTAATTTGCAACTCTTTTCCAAACTCCTGTGCTCTTACCTTAGGGACAAATTAAGACCTCACCTCTGTTGATTAGGAGGGTGATTCTCTGAAACTCCGTTTTGTAGGAAGAAAGGGCTTTGAGAGGAAATAAAATCAGTTCTAGAGCATTTTTCAAAAACAGAAGTTGAGGAGGGAAGAGGAGAGATGGTCTTTTTAAAAGAACAGTTTTCGGGAATGGAATAAAAAAAGGCTTCTGAAAACACAGAAAAATAGAATGGATGGAAAAAGATATTCAGGACATTATAAGCTGTATCAAATGAGGAATGATTGCCAGATTACTTCATTAATTGGATAAGGATTAGCTAGTATTTCTTACTGTAAAATGTTGTGCATATGGATGTTTATAGCTGTATCTTCAAGATACTAAGAGGTACATGCATACCAGAGCTCACATAGTTAAGACGGGTGAAGTGCATGTGTCCCAGTACTTCACTGGGCTTTCCTAATGCAAAATATCTCTGGTTTTGCTGAAGTGCATACAAGTATTCTCATTAATGTGTTGATTGTTGCATCTTAGGGACTTGCTAGGTCTTGAAAAACTCATATTTCTGAAGCTGTTTTGTTTGTCCAAATAGTAAGTGTTTTGTGTCCTTTTCCTATTGTCAAGAATTCCCATCTCAGGCAGGACTCACTCGGTGATGCAATAAGCAAAAATCCTTTCCTGCTGTGCATTTGGATAGGAAATTAGAAGTATAAATCTGAAAATGGTGCCCTAGTTTCTCAGATGGAGAAGGAAGTTAGCTCTTTCTTGTTTTAAGAAAAGATGGAAGGGTCAATGGCCTGTCTCCCCGCAGCAATCAAGGCATGCCAGACACAGGAAAAGTGATGCTATGCATGCCACTTCACTGCCTTTCCCTCAATTGTTTTTCACTTTTACAGAGTGATAAGATTTTCCCTCAGTTACCAAACAGGTTCATTTGTCAGCCTTTCTCCAGAAAAGATTACTAGAATGGAACAGGAGAAAGGTGTGGTTTCTGACAGATGGGTGTTATTGTGAACACATATGCCTTATTTCCTTGAGTAATATATATCCTGTTGTGTAATGCTCTTCACACCACCTATCTTTCACATAATCAAGGAAAACAGTACACGAAAAAAGCCAAGATAAAAATTTTTCCCTATTTCACCAAGGAATTTATAGCCCTTTTGATGGAGTCGTGTGGGCTGAGGCTCACTAATGTCTTTCACCTCTCCATCTTACAAGTGGCCTATCAGTTTATCAGCTTGTGTTTTGGTGCAGGGCACATGGACCGGATGCAGGACTGATGGCAGAAGGCAACCGTCCTGCTGAGCTGACCCAATCACAGATGCTTCACATTGCCCAGCAGATTGCTTCTGGTATGGTTTACCTGGCATCACAGCACTTCGTGCATCGGGATCTTGCTACCCGGAATTGTCTGGTTGGCGAAAACCTGCTGGTGAAGATTGGGGATTTTGGGATGTCTAGAGATGTGTACAGCACAGACTACTATCGGGTAAGTGAACTGCTGTAATAAGTAATAAGCTAGGTCTTGTTCAGTCTTCTTACCACGTTGGTGTGACTGATTCTGCTTTTACACTTAACCATCTGTCTGTCGGGTAATTTAGAGGCTGGCATATGGAGAACCTGGTTCTGAGTTAAAAGGTTTTGGTAAATTTGGAGAGTTAATCAGAATAGATTGTCATGTTTTGTTGTTTATATATGTTGGGTTTAGATTCTATGTCACAGAAAGGTCTTTTTCTCTGGGCAAAAATGTTGCATTTTTGCTTGGCTTTAGTGAAGAAGAAGCAGCAGATAAAACAAATCCTCTGCTGATGAAAATGGTAATCAAATTTGGCCAAACACTCTGAAGTTATTAAAATATGTTCTTATATACTGCTAAGACAAATGGAAATTGTTACTTTGGGGATTAGTTGTATAATGCTTCAGTTAATTAAGGAAATATAAGTACTGGGCAGTGATCAGTTATTTTACTCAAGAAGAGACTAGGTGAGAAATTGTTATATATTGTTATATACTCAGCACCTGAAAGGCTTTCAATAAGCTTTTCCTGCCTTAAGCCAGGGCTTTAGTCCTACTTGTTAGTGTTGGAGAGCTGTTTTGCAGAGAGTGAATGTAGCCCATTCTTTTTCATTCTGGCTGTTTTCCCTGAGCTTGATTGCCTTAAGGTGATACCTGAAGTTTGCAAAGACCTTTTAGATTGCTGGGATAAAAAAAATGCATGCATTAATCACTGTTGTTGACATTGTGCTATGTGGCAAGTCATGTAGTTGACACTATTTGCTGTTTGCTATGACATTTGTAATTTCATGATTGGAACTGAACCTGTCGGGTGTTTGTGGCTTGGGGAAGGCAATCCATGACCAAGCTGATAATTTACAAGCCCTAGAGTTTATTCTGTAAGGTAAACTCATAATCTTTAAGCACATGTTTTGTATCTGCCTCTCACATCACTTGTTGCCAGTGAATTCCTTATTCCTTATTCCATATTCTTTATTCCTTATTCCTTATTCCTGTCTTAGCCACTCAATTTGGGCTGTTGTGTTAATAAAGGACAGTGTCGCCTCACTGTCAGTATTGGTGGGCTGCCTGGAAAGACATTGTCTCTACATCTGGCTGAGGCTGGACAGGGTAGAGGATGCTACACTTTTGACAATTATTGCTGAATGCTGATTCACTTAAAAGCTCATAAGTATCAGTCTCCCCGGTTAATTTTCTTTTCCTTCAAAGACAAACCTAATATTTAGTAAACACACCATCCAGATTCCTCTTATATATTGCTGTTTTGGAAACTGGCACTTTGAGTTATTGGATCAATGTAAAACAAGCACGACTGCCGTTCAGAGCTTGAAAAAAATATGCAGGATGGTAATCGCTTCCTCTGTGTTTTAAAGGACTCGGGTGAGCAAAGGCCAAGGTTTCTTGATTTTGCATATGCATTTTTGCAACACTTGTTGGGACTGAAATTATGTCTCTGTTTTGTACTTCAGTGTTTACCGTGTTAGTCGTTACACTTAAGAATTAATGTATATGCTGAACCATACATGTTTGCAAAGGTCTTTACAGTCAGAGGCAGCATTTTTGAACATATGCTTTGCTTGTTTTTGGAAAAAAAAATAGTGAGCTCCTACTGCATAAAAACTACCTGCAAAAGGGGGTAGAAGCTCAGTAGTCATATGGAATCATCTTACCTGCTCATGAACCTCTGGGTTTAATCCTTCAGTCTTGCACGTGAACACTCAAGCACAGCTTCTACTCAGTGAAACACAAATTTAGGACAACACCCATGACCTGGCGAAAGCAGGAGTTAAGGAAATCCTGGGTAACCTGGATAGTCATTGGGTACCTCTCAAAAGATCTCATTTAAGGGGTACATTGCATTTCCTACTGTGTCTCATATGGAAGCATTCTCTTCTTTCCCCCCCTCTCTCCCTCATCATCACTTATTCTTGATTTCAAGGAGGGGTTCTGCGAGGTCCAGGATGTAACAAAGGAGAATAAAGAGGGAGTAATGTGAAGAGGGTGCAATCATTGATGTGAGAGAGGGAACAAATAAGGTGGGAAAGGTAAGCATAGAGAGGTGTTAGTAAAAGACAAAAATGTGAATGAAGGGAGAAAGAGGTAAACAAGTGTCAGAGGGGATGACGTAAAATAGCATGGACCCATCCAAGTTGGTGGTATAAGCTTTCAGAGTAATGGGTGGATATGAAACATCAAATTGGGTAGTTGCTTGTTCTACACAGTAAGAGAAACCAGAAGAATCATTTCTCTGGCCCCTTGTGTTCCAGCTGGCTTCTAATTGGTGCAGAGAAGGGACAGAGCCACATCCTGCCATGCCACCATATTTCACAGTTGATAAAAGGTGGAAGTTACAGTTGAGCCTGTGAGGTTTTGGCCTGCCCTTCTTGGGACTCGTGGGCTGGTCAGAAGATGGTTATGAAACAGTCACGGCAATGATGAATTCCCAGATGATTGCCTTGAGAATTACACCCTTGGCAGGCCTAAGTCAGTGATAACACTGGAATGGCACTGACCTGCCATACCTAATTGTTTATAGCAGGCTAATTCTTTGTAACTGCTCAGGCTTAATCACATACAGAGAAGCAATTCATCCCCAACCCTGACAGTTTTATCTGATGCTTGTTGGAGAGATTTACACAACCCCAAAAAGTTCTGCAAGAAATGGTTCATCATTTTTGGGTTTTAATACATTGGAATTGGTTTTTTTTGGAAACTGCCACGCAGTCATGATGTTAGATTTGCCCAAGATGATTATTTATAGCTTGCTTCTGTAAGATAAGGATGATCCCAAATCATTGTGCACTGTTAGATTGTTAATGACATTCTGCATTGAATCAGCTCAGTTGTTAAGAGATGCTTCAGGGAAGAGGGGGAGAGAACTAACCCTTGGGCTGGGAATACATGTGATGTGTGGCCCTGATTGCACAAACTTTCCTTTTTTTCCACCGTTCTTTTTCCCTTTCTTTTTCATCACACAGGAATCTTGTAGGTGGGGGAAGCCCTGATGTACATGCTAGCATCCAGTGTAACATCAATAGTTTTCAATAGTCAGACCAGATGAGCCCGGGGAACATGAAGAAACTGCGATGGCTTTTCTTACCCGGAACTGATATCCACCCCAGGCCAAAGTAAAACAACTGTTAAGTAATTGGTTTGGTCTGTGAGCCAAACAACTCCAGCAACACTCTGCTGCACTGCAACCCTTGGAAGCACAGAGCATCCTTTCATGAAGTTATTTACTTGAAGAGCTTAAGTCTCAGGTTCATTAGGGGCTTTTATTTGTTTTGTTAATATCTGGGTTTTGCTGTTTGATTTCCAACCCCCGCAGGTTAGGCTTTCCTATCTTTCCCTCAGATACAGGTAGTGCTTTAAAGTAGCTTTCAGTGCTTTGAATTGTTAACACTGAAGCATGGGAACAACTACTTTGTTCTTAATTGTTCTTGGGCTTCCAGTTCAGGTTTGCAAGTGATTGCTTAGTACTTGGTCTTAAAATAATTTCTGTATTTCTTAATCATAAGCAAAAAGCTTGAAAAAAAAAAATAGAAGAAGTCATCTTATCCGAGTACTTGGAAAAACTTAACAGGGATATGCTTTAAATATCCAGTGTGGTCAGCCAGTTACAGGCCTGAGCCAAGGTTTCAGATGAAACTCTGATCTCATCAGACTAAGCAAGAGCTTTGCCATTAACTTCATTAGGACCAGAATTTCACCCTTCTCTATTTTTATGTTTGTCCAGTGCAGGACAGAGACTCTGTTTCTTATTTAGATTTATGGAGCTCAGTTGTGTAATCCCTATTTAGCTATTGTATAACCTACTTGCCTTTATGCAACAGCGCAAGAACAGTGGAGAAAATATGGACTCCTTTTCTCAGCTTGTACAAACCACTCAAAACTCTGTCAACAGACTGATTTCCATCTTCCTTTAGGCCCAATTTGCCTTAAAACTACAGGAAGGTTCACAAATTAGTTTCCTTCACTTCTGGCACAGATGGGGCAGAAGACTAAGAGGATGTGTTTGAGTAGAAATTTCAGGGACTCCGTTTGTCTTTAAAATCTTCACATTTTGTACCATGTTTTGCTATTTAAAGAAAACATAACATGTCAGATTGTAAGAAGAAACATAGGTTACTGAGCCTAAGCCTTTCACTCTTGAAGAAAGCCACACAGTAGGTGTCAAGCATATGAGCAACAAGAACCTGAGACCTCATCATGCTACAGGGAAAACATCAACAGTCTCTAGTATTTTAGCCCCGTCTATATAAGACACCAAACCCCATAAAAATTCTAGTCTGCCAGGGAAAAGAACATGTCAACAGTGTCCTCTAAAGAGAAACTATGCTTGGCAAAAATTCCTGAGAGATCTTAGGAAGTCAGTCGCACCTGACACACAACAGGATGTGACAGCAAACCCCATCAGTCTTTTCTGTGAAAATCACATTCTGAACTGGCAAACTGCAGAAAGCTATGTGGGCCCAAGCCAGCTGCACCAGCCTGTGGCATGACTGTGATTGGTGATGCCCATCAGAGCACATCTGGTCATGTTGCCTGTCCTCAGTGCCTTAGAGCAATGTGGGAACCAAAGATGACCCAGAGTCAAAGACCACAAGAGAGAAAACAAAAAGGCAAGTCCTGAAGAAAGACTTAGTTAAATAAGGTGCAGCTTGCAAAATGCTGACAGGCTTCTCAAATATCTCTCAGGTATACCACAGGATTGGATAGCAGCAATCTTGTGTTTCTAAAGCTTGGATTTCTAACTCCTGAATCACTCCTGTCCTGTCACATAGCCCCTTCCATCAAAATGAATGCTGCAAATAAGTAGAATCCTGTGCTGCCAGTGCTTTCCCCAGAAGGCTGCACCACAGCCTCTCTGTCCTAACAGCTGCAATTTTTGTTTTTTAAATCCAGCAACCTGAATTCACTCAGGACCAATAGATACCTACTTGATCACATTATTCTCCTCCCTTCCCAGCCTTTAAATCTCAATTGTATTTGGAGAAAGAACTCCTGTCCCCTACCAGACTGTTTTAGAGGGTTAAAGAAGGCAAACCGTCAGGACAAAAAGTTTCTTCATTTTTCTTCTCTTCACAGTAGCCTTCTCCCATGACTTTCAGTGTGTGAAATAGCAGGTTTTGTGTCTCTTTCTGGTACAAACATTGCTAGAACTGTGAGTAGTATTTTCCAAATCAGATTTTTCCCAGTCTTGGATTAGAGGTACCTCCCAGCCTCTAATGAAAACGTGCTGCATGGTACATCTTAGACTTACACAGCCTGTGTCATTGGCACATGTTAACTGTATTGTCAAACAGTGCCCTGGGCCACTCTCATCTTACGCTCCTTCCAAATGAAGACCATCCCTTTTTTTATTCTAAGTTTTTGGTTTCAGTCCCTCAGTGAATGACTTTGCAATTCATACTGGCACATTTTGTACCTCTAGTGGTTGAGAAAGACTGTTGTTTCTCTTTTATTTTTTGGCTTCTTTGGTGTCCGGGTTTTCTTTTTTTTTTTTTTTAATTAGAATTCAGGTCTTGCCTAATTTGGTGGTGAGTAAAGAACTAAAGAAACAGATTCAGGGTACCAAAATGGAAACAGCTGATGGAGTGAGAAAGGTTTGTAAGGAAGTTTCCTAGATTTTTGTAGCTTTGTTTCCTAATGTTTTCTTGATGATTTCTATTTAATGCTAATGTTAAGTGAGTATTTTGGGATGTTTGTCTTTTTAAAACATAGAGTTCCCATGGACTTTCAGTTAAGACAGGAGAAGTTATTACACTGTTTAGCATCCCAGTCAGACTTCCAGAAAAACTAAGGGTTACACAATTTGCTATTCCAGGCCTATTTTAAAAATACATAAATTTCGGAACTTCTTGCTACATAAAAGGGTGAAAAATCCTTTTGAGAAACCATTTTGACACTTGAGAGTGTTACAGTCCTCAGCAAACAATTCTGATTCTGATGTTTGCTGTTCCTTAGCAAGGCCAAAGTAGCAGTTTGAAGAACAGTGAAATAACATTAGTATCGAAAGAGTAAAAGAGCATCTTGTCCACTAGCCATTCTCTCCCTTCATGTGTGAACCTAATGTTGTAGAGTGCTGTATCTCTGGCAACTGCATGATATAGTTTTCTGGTGACACTCTATATGAAATATTTTCTAAAAGATAAGGCTAGTAAAATAATCTCCAGAGAGTGATCTTGCTTAAGCTATTTCCAGTACCTAATGCCTATTTGCAAAGAGAATTAATGCATGACAGCAAGGGGCTAAAAAAAGAAAAGGCTGGTTTATCATTATTTGGGCTGTAACTAGCCAGGCAAACACCATGATACAAATGTTTACAGTGGGGAACAAGTGTCTGTCTATTCTGAAAGGGCAATAGCAGCAAACACCTGCAGGTCTCAGCTGTCACTACAGAGATGAATACCTGTGTGTGGGAGTTTGGAGGAGGCTGCACTAAAGAAAACAAGAAAGAGTTACTGGGAAGTCAAGCAGCTTGTCAAGGCATTCTCGTAGGTGTGTGTATTGAATTGTCACAGTTTGAAGGCACAGTTTGAAGGCTTTTTATTAGCTGCTATTTTTGCATCCTTTGCTCAAAAGGAAATTATCTGCTTCCCTACATGGACTTCTCGGCTTTCCTCCT
Organism: Amblyornis subalaris; assembly: GCA_018881555.1. Lineage (NCBI taxonomy): Eukaryota > Metazoa > Chordata > Aves > Passeriformes > Ptilonorhynchidae > Amblyornis > Amblyornis subalaris. Next base: position 350,316 of record JACAXG010000178.1, on the reverse strand, counting down.
CCGTCAGAGGCTCATTGCATCATGTGTAGTGCTGGGAAGGACAGAGGGTTCCAGCAGCCCTGGAGGATGTGCACAGATGATTTCATGCAACTGGAAACAATACAGGAAATAATAGGCCAGCTTGAGAGATGTAAATCCAAACTAGCTGCCTTGAAGTCGGTGGAGTAGCTCTGAACATAAAGTAATATAATCACAAGCAGAACTAGGCCTAATGATTTTAGAGGACTTCCTAAAAGTCACCACAGTGTCAGCATTTAGAAACTGGTATGCACCAGGACAAGGCATCATCCTGATGACAAAGGATGAGCACCATGGCTTGATTCCTGTTGCTACTTGCCCATGCCAGAGTATATCCTGTGTTGTGCGGGAAGCATTCTCTGTCCCCAGCTTTTACTTACACAACTGCTGGTTGGACTCCTGGTTTTGTCTGGAATTGCAGTTGTTCAACTTCCTCAGTTCTTCATAGAAAACCCAATTTCAGCTTTGTCTCAAGCAAGAACAAGTTCCATTTTTTTTAGTACAGCTGTAGATGTAGTCACTTCCTAAGCAAAGTTTTCTCATCATCTTCACACCAGGGTCATTGGTCCTACTTACAGTTCTGTTTCCATCTGTTTTCACTGACACAGATCCTAAGAGGCGAGTCCAAGAAAGTTTTCCATATTAGTGTTAGGAGAAGGAACGTCAGATGTCCAACATGTGTAGTATACTGCATTTAACAGTCAGTTCCTACTAAACTCTGTCTTGCGGGATTAATGACAGGTTGGTAATACAGAAAATGAGATTTTTAACTGGGAGGTTGTGACATACTTCACTGTGCCAGATTTGAGCTCCCTTTCCCATTAAATGTGCAAAGCAAAGACAGCTTCATGGCTCCCGGAGTACGTTCTCCTTCAGTCTGTGAGATCACAGAGTGTAGAGAGGGCAGAAACTAAAACCCGTAATAACTATACTGAAAAATTAAGCTGATTAAAAGACAAGACTAAAGCAGACCTTGTTCTGAGACCAGTTGCTTGATTACCTATTGAATTTCAGTGCCTAATTTTTCCTTTGTAAATCCACCACCACTAGATTTACACCAACATGGTTCTCATGCAGAATGTCAAGAAATAAGTTCATCTTGAGAAAAAAAGTTCAAGCCAGGAGGCAGAACCTAGAAACATGTTATGCAGAAATCCTGTCGAACTACACTATAGCTAAAAGTGTTGAATATATGTCAATCAAAATATTGAAGTGTTTGGAAATTTTTGAATGGAAATTTTCCCTCTGTTTGCTTCTGTGAAAAGCTTTGGGAATTTAATATTTGGTTCCATTCTACTTATAAAACAGGTATTACAGTTTTCAAATGGATGGAAGTTTTGGGTTTCCCATCCCATTGTTAAAGCATTTTAATGGAGTGCTTTTCAGCTGGGTTACTCCTGCAGTATGCAGTTGGTAACAGCCATAGGATCCACATGCACGCCTATAGGATAACAGGAAGTTTACACAGCCATCGTCACCAGTGGCTGACACAAGCTTTTCTGTTGAGGGGCTCTTAGCACAGATGTTCATTAACTTAAAAAGTCCTTTTAAAATTATACATACAAAACTGAATCATTCTCAAAAATAACTACACATATGGATATAAATTGCAGGAAAGCAATGATTCACACATTGAAATTAGCCTTAGGAACTGCAATTTGGAGAGCTTTGCAGAACTCTGATCGTAATCGCCTCATTCCATTAAGTAGCAGCAGAGCTCTACAAAGCTATTTTTTGCAGGTGCTGAAACGATTTAACTGTTGTTTAGATGATTAGCACATAAGAGAGCCATGTCCTCAATCCCATCGCTGTTCACAATTTGCTGGATTGTGCTTGGAATATTGGTGGAGGCTATTTCCATTGACTTTACTAGAGCCAATGTTTTGTCGAGGGCTTTAGAAAGTGAAAAGTTTATGGGCAACTTTTTCTAGGCATAGAACAGTAAGAGGAATGATGAAGTCATTTCTGTAGTTTTTCTTCCTGGGCCAGGTCTTTGTGCAGACTAATAATGCCTTTTAGTAATTATGGGGAGGAACCATGCATAAATATCTGGAGATACTGTACTGCAGTGCTACAGATTGTCACTTTTGGCAGGCAATCTGCAAAGCAATTTACAGAACTCCAAAGGTTAGCAGCTGAAACTGTTGACTTTTTGATGTGTGATGTGCACAGTGTGAGGAAAAGATGATGTGGGAACAAAATCAGTAAAAGATCTCTGAGAGCACAGTCAGAAACTGGAGTGGCATCTCCTGGCTGCTGCAGAGTTCTGGTGCACTCTATGCGGCAGCGCCACTGCCCCCACTGATGGTGGGGACAACACAGAAAGGCCACCCAGAGGGAGCAGTCCTTAAATGGGAATTCTGCTTTAATGTCTGGTCACAGAATCAGCTCCCAGCAGAGTCTTTGCAGGCTTCCAGCTGGAAGGTTTTCTTATGCAAATGGCCTCTCTCCTTGCACTAAGGAAAGCAGTTGCTAGGCAGTTTTCCTAAATATGCATTTTTTACCCTGGGCCTGAAGAACAATCGGCGCTCTTTTGGCCCACAGAACTCAGGAAGCATGGGAAGGAAGAACTAGACAATTACACTATGAAGTGGTACGTGTAACAGAATGGATCAAGAGGATGAAAGGACAGCACCAGCTAGTAATGGAGCAGAGACTACAAATCTGGCTCTGCAGATTCATGTGTGCATAGCAAAGAGCTACTGACGGTGATGGAAATGGGGAAGAGCACTGTGTGATACTGCTGATCATTTCGATCTTCACTGCTCTCTGAGTCATTTGTCTGTCTGATGGAGGATGTGTCCACTCCAGCATGGAGTGGAAGGGAAATCAGTAGCAAAGGCTTAAGTCAGTCAGAGGCTGTTGGCATCAGTGACAGAGAATATGGACTCACAGAATCTGTGGTTACCCATGTAGCTGTAACACGTATGCCTTTGTGTTTTCAATACCAGAGGTCATGAACAGTAACAAAGTTTTTGACATGTTGTCAGGAACAGCTCTCCAGGCTACCCAAAAGTTGAGGACCCCAGAAATTAACTGATACTGCATCTTACAGTCTCAGGAACTTTGTAATTAGACTTCAGAGATAATTTGGCTTTGCATTAATCTAGTCTTACATAAAATGGAGCCAAAACACATATAAAATGCTGTCAGACTTCTAGCTGTGTCATAATTTTAGGAAGAGATGAAGGCCTGATTTTAGGTGCATGACAGAATATGCATCTTCCATCAAGGACAGATATAAAAAAATTAGAAAAGATCGTGGTGACTCAAATGCTTCTGTCTCCATCAGGTGGGTAAACAAATCTCCAAGATTGAGAGAAAAGCCACATGAGTGGGAAGTAACAATTCTTTCCGGTGTACTGAAATGCTTTCAAGAAAAATACCTAGCTTAATACCCTTGAATTTGCTTTCAAAAGTTACCTTTTATTTGCTCCTTAAAAGTATTCTTGCAACACTGCTGTCCAGCCCTTGAGGATTTGAAGAGCTTGCATTAAATTTGATTTACAATCAGTTCCTACTTCTCTTCCACAGTTCATTTCATCCAGGGCTTGATATCGCCATAGTGGTGTCTGAGATGTTTGGGTTGGGAGCAGAGTCGGATCCACTGAAATGCTCAGATAGAGCTACCAACACTGAGAGGTGATGCAAATGAAATTTCAAAACTGTTTTCTTATTTAGTCTTAAGATGTGTTGTCCTCCAGAGAGGTATAACATTTATGTTGTCTGTTTTCAAGCTATTTCCCAACACTTTGGAAGAAGTTTAAATTATAGATAGCCATGATTCTTGAGCCTCCTCAAACTCTATTTCAGTCCTCTGTTCCACATAGCTGTGTTCAAGCTTTTCTTCACAAATGTGAGTCCTGGAAGTGAACATTGTAAAATGACTGTCACTTCAGTTATTCACGTCACATGCTTAGAAACAAGGGCTTTAAGGAAGAACTATAGTGCAAGACTTCTGATAATAAGTGCATAAGGCTGCAGATCTACATCTACAAAAAATATTGATCCTGTGTAGTAAAGGAGTACATAATGAAAATAAAACAGATTGAAGCCATTTAGAGATAAAAGAATCCTGAGACTATGATACTGTAAAGCACAAAATATTGGGGGTTTTTTTTCTGTTGCTATTGACAATTACTATGACCTAAGCAGTTAGCTTTATAGCCTATACAATTTCTTCAGAAGATGGAAAGACACTGGTACATATTCAAAGAATGAAAACTTGTCTACCCCTCAGACCAATGAGCAAACTGGCATCGACATCACTGGGGACAGAATTTTTACTTTTTTTCTTATTAATCACAAATTTGTAATGGCTTTATATCTGATTTCACTTCCATGTTCACTGCTGGATCTACAGGGTGAAAAAAAATTCACATCTACTGTGATCCAATCCTTGCATACCCCACCATGAAGCAGATCAAAATGTTTTGCTGGAAATATAAGCTGGGGTTTTTTTCCAACAGATGTGTAAAATGAGATGTAGTCTGAGCCTCCCTTAATGGGATTATTTTATAACATCATTTAGTCCATTTTCAGGTGTGTGTGAAGAGAGTCCTTCAGATTATTTTATGGCCTGCGAGATTATGTCTCGGTAAATCTGGATTTAATGGGGTACACAGAAAGGGAGAAGTCTTATCAGAGCAAAAAATTGTTCTCATTTTCTTTCTGTTCTTTTCTTTTTTTTTTTTCCTGGCAGTAGAATTTTAAGAAGATAAAGAAATGCTTATTAAATATATTGCCAGATATTCTTTGATAACACATCAGTGTTGCGATTATCTCACAGCCAGTATAAATCTAAAGAGGGGGAAAAAAGAGGCAACATGAATGGCAGTCATGATGATTACAAATCATTTGTCCTAATGTTTTTGTCATCTATGTTCCTCATACTGCCTCAGCCCAGGCCCACAAAATAAAACTGTGATGTTATCTGGAGAATATGGATTCTTTCCAGATTGATTTACCAGATGCCTGTCACCACGAAGTCGCTTTGGAAGGCTAACTGATAGGCTGGGCTCTTTGCAAATTACCACTCTGCATGCAGTCCCTTTGCAGCTGATTATGCTGCCAATGTTATTTTCTGACGGTGAGATTTAGTGCAGCATACTGCCTGGCACTATCCTTATAGGAGATTTTTCTTGCTTGTGAGCTAAGCAAAGGGCAGGGTCCTGCATTCTTGGCAGCCTGTCATATGCATGAGCTGTTTGTTTTTTTGGATTCAGCAAGCAGAGTTTTAAATCATCTTTAGCAAAACAAGACACACAGAAAAAAAAGAGAGATCAAAATAGAGCTGAATATTTCATGCCATAATTTTGGCAGCACATCTCGTCTTGTCTTCTAGATTGAAAGCACCAATGAAAAAGGGAATTTTGCAGTTTTCAATTGCGTGACTTGTCCATGCTCTTTGAGTATCCTCAAATATTCTAGGACTGGTCTCTCATGCCATATCAGCCATTTTTAGAAAAAAGAATCTAGTGTTGAATACTTGTGTGGGAAAAGCATAACTGTGTTAAAATAAAGGTCAATGCCAATATACAATGAGTGGAATTTGCCTTTCAACAGAAAACCAATAGACACTATTTGAATCTGCAAAACAGAGCTTGTATATTGTTTAGAATATATAGGCCCAATATTGCCATTTTCTGCTGAGGGAATTATGTGGAAAGCAATTAAAAATCTGTCTTGTGCAACTTCCACGTGTTTGCATAGACACACACAGTTGTGATTTTTACACCAGTCATGCTTGGAGAAACATACATTTTTGACCAACAAATGTTTCCATCACAATTTGGAAATGGACTAAATGGTGGGTTTGGAGCTTGTATATGCCCACATATTATTATTCAGTATTAACTTGTTTTCCATCTCAATCAAATTTAGTTAGCAGAATAAAATGCAAACTAGAAAAAGAGGAAACTGAAGGCTATGCTGTACTACACACAGTAAAAAGCCCTTCAAATACATATTTAAGCACAGCTAAATCGCATAAATTAGAAAATGCAAACGAGTTTCATGGAGAGGTTTCTACAGCTCCACTGTACAATGTGAGACTGAAGGTACGTCTAGTCTGCAGACACTGCTAGCTCAAAGCTGTGACACGAGCTTGATGCAGACTGCAAAGCTATTCAGAAGCAGGATGAATGTTCTTTTTCTGGGGCATACACTTCTCTCTCTGTTCTACTCACAAAGTCCAAGCTAGTTGCTTTAAATGTATATGTTCTCAGCTGTGTCATTAGGGATATGGAAAACAGCATTATGTTAATTAACAAAATCAGAAAAAAAAAGATGTGTAAATAAAACTTCTTTCCTTAGTTATTCCTTTTAATCTGGCAGTATTTTACATCTTAATAGATTTGTTTAAGATGGAAGACAGGAAAAATAGAAAACAAAAAAGGAATTGATCTGGATCTGTTTAGCTTTCAGATTACGTAAAATAGGCACTAATGCATTAATCTGCATCTCTAGCTGAGTAACTTCCTATTGTAAGTAAAGTCCACAGAGCTATTGATAGATTTGCAAACTGCTTGAGAATATCAGAATTCCTGACCTTAAAATAATTGTGACCCCAAAATTTTGGCAGTATCTGTATTCTTACTGTCCTGCTGCTGCTGTTCAAGTCAACTTCGAAAAACAGAGAAAACTAGTTGTTAGGTTCAGCTTAAGAATTGGGGAAATGTGGATTTTCTTTAAATAAAGGTGCAGAAAGTAGATGTGGAAGTTGTGTCCCTAAATCACATGTAAAGGCAGGGAGCAATAGGCTGCAGAACTGTTGGTGATTTCACCTCATAAAGGACATGAGAAGTAAGCAAAAATACAAAAGAAGGAAAGGCTAATGGAAAGACAGGGATACAGTGAAAAGTGCGAAAAGCATTTGAGATTGGCTTCGAAAAGAATACTAAAATAGACAAGAGTCTCTTGACTGTTTAAATGTCAAGAGTATGAGGAGGAAAGTGTCACCAGTACAGACTTGGTGATCTGGGAAGGAGAGTTAGTTTGGCCTGAAAGCAAAATTAATTTCCAACATCAGGTCTTGAAAGGATAATGTTAAATATGAAGATACAGGCAAAGTGGCCGATGGGACTAATATGTGAAAGCTAAACCTGGAACAGGCATAGAGAAGAGATCCTCAAGCAATGAGGGATGTTGACAGCCTGTTTTATGATTGGAGACAAAGAAGTCAGCAGACTCTTAAAGCAGCATAAACCAGCCCTGCTGCCCAATGCAGAGGTCCTGCTCTCCTGCTGGTCTCAACGGCTAATTCCTTCAAAGTCTGCTTTTCTGCACCAGCATTGGTGTTTCGGCAGCCACTGAACAAACTTTATTAATGAAACATTCCAGCTGAAAAACAAGCTTTTTGTTTTTCCTGGTTGCAGAGAGGACAGAATACTTCTCCAAAACAAAGTACAGTACAAGGGCATTCCTGATTAAAATCTTTGTTGAAGGAGAGTCTGAAAGAACTGTACTATATGAGTACTTCAAAAGGCTAAAATAAACATTAGGGATGAAAGAATACTATTGAAACTAAAGGACAATGCTTGCCTAAGAACAAATTAATGCAATCTGGCCATCAAAGACTTTAAGGAAGAGACTAGGAAAAGATTTCTAACCGTCAGAGGAATGGGGTTCTTTGACAACCTGTGAACTTAGAAGAAAAGAATGTAATTTTAAGGTGGTACTGTGCAATTTATGAAGAGAATGATTCAATGTAGACAAACTATGTGATAGGATGCAGGAAGACCAGAGGACTTCATGCGCTCCATGTAATTCTTAGTTGGTACCTTGAAGCCATAAAGAACCAAAACTCCTCATAGTGTCAGAAGTAACTTGGTTCAGCAGAGTGCCAGCATGAGTAGGAGTTTGAAGCATAGATATTTCATTTTGTCTGGATCAGTTTACCCCATCTTTAGTTTGCACAGAATATTGAAAGTAGAGTTACTATGATTTATGAAAGACATCTCAAAGTGGCTGAATTTTCAGGGTAAGGAAAAAGTTTTGAAGATAAAATATTTCTTATTTGTGAAAATACTTGCCAGTCATTCTGCAACTCTTATTTGGAACTTATCTTCTCCTCGCTTTGTATGCAACTACACACACAACAGAAAATCAGGCTTGACTATATCTTCTCTGTGACTTTTGAAAAACCTGTCCTTTAATTCAGCATGCAGTCTCTCCATCCTTGACTTTGATTAGATTTAATTAAATTTTAACCCTCAAAATTCCAGAGAGGTTGAGTTCTAGTTTTAGAGATGCTTCTGTTTGACTATAGCAGGAGGAAATACTGCTTTGACCTTATTTCCTGGTGTCTTCCATTACTTATTAGTGAAAGTCAGAAGATTTTAAAGGATGAAAACAGGTAATAGTTCTGTTTCTGCTCCAGCTGTATCTCCTTTCTATTTTCTTCACACTTTCTTTTTTTTTTTAAGAAGGGTGACAATTTGAACTTATCTTTTCAGCCCATAACCATTTCAGAACATGAGTGGCTTGTATTTGTGACAAGGTTTATTATGACCCTTGGTTCAGCAAGGTGGAAGCTCACCTTAGGTCAAAAAATTACCATTATGATGCAAAGTGGAGTACTGGGGCTTCCACACTGGACTGTGCTGGTTTCTCCCTGGAGTTTTAATGTATTGCAAATTCATCACTTTCATTATTGCATATTATGTGCCATGCTCCAACCTTCTTTCACAGAGAGCACAAAGCCATTAGAGCCTCAGTCACTCTAGACCACCCCAGTTCTGAAAGTCTGTTCAAGTTCTGGAGATCCCCAATAAGGTTACCAAGTCCAGCAGCAGCAGCCCGACATTGATATGACACACAGGACACACAGTCAGGCAGCCTTCCTAAATCTCGTATGGGGAAATGGACAAAGGGTAATTTTCCTGTTGGACGCAACAGCAGAAGATGTAATAAAGCAAACCTATACCTCTTATTCTCGAAAGGTGTCTGGTATTTTTGTCTCAATCTACCTTTCCAACAGCTTCCACAACTTCTAGAAAAAAAATAATACTCTTTTAGAAGGGGAACAGTGGAAGTTGCCTGGAAGTTCACTTAATGGTTCATCCTTTCTTCTATTGCTGAGTCTGGGACCCTGTTGAATAAAATTAGGATGAGTTGTTTGATTTCTAGCGGGTATCTGGGTGCATTTTTTCTGGTCTTGGACTTCACTGCAAGCATTGGGAGCCTTGAATAGCAAGAAACACAAGTCCCAGGGTGGCTATGGAGATTTTGCTCCACATCGAAATTCCAGAGACTAAAACTCTGCGACTGTAATTTCAATTATATAGGATGATTCTATGCCTTTTAAAGAGCAAGTACTCAAAATTTAAAAGGGGTCTGGAGACTTCTGGGGACAGGTGGGTTAAATTATAGTTATTACCAGAGAGCTATTTCAAGATTCCTACCCTTTGAATTCCCCACCCTCATGAAACACAAACAAAACAAGAAGTTTACTTGTCCTTCCAAGATTCTTCTGGCATTCAACTCATAACTTACAATTTCCAGTCTTTCACTTCAACACTTTCTTCTGCTTTGTAGAAAAAAAACCTGATCATTAAAGTTTCTAGTGTGTCAGACTAAGGTCCTGAAATTAAAAGATTTAGATACTCATTTGGTTTCAATAGTTTTTGATGTATAAATGCTAAAATTGGTTCCGTCATATACATGAAAGAGTGGGGGGGGGGTGGTCATACCCAAATCTGTATTGTTGTTATTTTCCACTTCTGTCAGACCCCACCTACAGTTCTGCATCCAGCTCTGGGGCCCCCAACATAAGAAGGACATGGACCTGTTGGATTGAGTCCAGAGGAGGGCCAGCAAGATGATAAGCGGGCTGAAACACCTCTCCTATGAAGACAGGCTGAGAGACCTGGGGTTCTTCAGCCTTGAGAAGAGATGACTCCAGGGACACCTTAGTAGCCCTTCAGTGCCTGAAGGGGACTACAAGAAAGCTGGAGAGGACCTTTTCACAAGGGCATGTAGTGATAGGACAAGGAGGAATGACTTTAAATGGAAAGAGGGTAGTTTTACTTTAGATATTAGGAAGAAATTCTTTAATGTGAGGCACTGCAACAGGTTGCCCAGAGAAGCTGTGAATGTTCAATCCCTGCACGTGTTCAAAGTCTTGGATGGGGCTTGGAGCAACCTGGTCTAATAGGAGATGTCCCTGGCCATGGCAGGGGGACTCAAACTACATGATCTTTAAGGTCCCTTCAAAACCTAACCATTCTATGATGATGATTTATGGGAGTGGGTTGCTAAACACTTCACAACATAAAGGTCCTCATAGCCTTCTCCACTGCATTGCTTGAATTTGCATGACTGCCCAAGCCACTCACTCTAGCACATTGCTAAGGAGGGTTTGGCTCCCGCGTTAGTATCTGGAGAAACGTGAGCTGTGTTCCCTTCTGCCACAGCTCTCCCATTGTATTGCTGTCAAGGCAGTGTATTCTCCTTCTGGGCATTCCACAAGTGGGATGAGCATCTCTTCTTCTGAAAGTCAGTGAAGAGGCAACAGATTTGCAGTAGCTGCTGTGCCAGTGCTTGGTCCCAGTGCTGACCCATTCTACGTTCCTATCTCTTGCCAGGACAGCATAGTTAATCCGATAAAGGAAGAGCCAGGTGTCTCTGCTGCAGTTTGAACCTTCCACACTCAAGTGTCATTTCTGACACATTGCAGGGAACTGTTGTGTTTGCATAAAATTAGATGTTAAAGGAGTTAGCCAGGTGGCCGCATACACACTGAGTGGTGAGATTAAGAAGAAATATTTAACAGCTCCGTCATTTGCTGAGCACAGTCTAGCAAAGGTACAAAAGTAAAAAGAGAATCTATGGAAAAACATTACTAGATCCTGTAATTAAAAATGTTTTCCATAATGCATATTTAGATTGCTAATGGCAGTGGAATCTTCTGCTCCAGAGGGAAGAAATATGATATATATGATATATGTGATATAAAAATATTTATGTAGAAATTGTACAGTTGTAAACGTGTGAACAGTTGCACTGATGAATTACATTAACAAATGTTTCTGCCTTTATTCACTACACATATATGTGGTTGTCCAAGGACTTGTTGCAAAATGCCAGAGAAATTCGGACATTTCATAATGTTTTAATTCAACGTGCAAGAGTGATTTTTCATTTCCCTACTAAATGAAAGGTTTAACCCGTTCCTGCTGATGCAAAATGTACATGGTACATAAAAATAAGCAATAAAGTGAGGTGCAAACTGGGCCCATCTTCAAAATTAGACATCTCATAGATACATGGGGCTCTCTATTCTGGCCTAGTTTCCCTGACTAGGCAGATACTGTCCTGACTTTTCCTGCCCTGCCCAAGCAAGCTCAATATGCAGACTCTCCACTCTTTTTAAGAAATGACTGAGCCTGTTCTTAAATATAAATCACATTTGCTTGTAAGCTACCTGCCCTATCTCTTGCCAGTTTTTGTGGAATTTTCTTATACTGTGCCAGAACCTATAATCTTGGGATGTGTAATGTTAGGGTTCACTTTTGACAGTTCCCATTACTGTCTGTGTATGAACCAGTCCATAGGTTTAGTCTCATTCTTGTTTGCACCTACTGGTACTGTCTACATTTATAACTGTGGCAACAAGTTCCAGAATTTTAGTACCCATTATGTAAACAAATACTTTAATCTGTTCTGAATTTATCTCCTGGTAATTTTGTTGGGTACTCTCTTGTTAGAGAGAACTACCTGAAAGTAGTACAGACTTTGTTAATAACAATTCTGCAATTGTTGCTGATTGACCTCACTTTATCCATCATTTTAGTGAGCTTGAATGCCTCAACTCAAGTTTAGTTCTCCTGTTCTGTACCTCTCCAATTACACTATATCCTCCTTGAGATGTGGAGACCAGAACTGCACACTGAAGGCATGTGAGGGGTCCATGGCTTTGTAAACTGTCAGAATTATGCCCTGTGCCATGTTGTTGGTACCTGTGCTGGTGATGCTCAACATCTTTAGTTTTCCTGGCAGCAGTTGCTCATTGAGCTTTTGGTGTCAGAGATGGCTCCCAAATATCTTTCCTAATTTGTAGCTTCCAGTGCTAGGTGTAAACATAGGCTACAAGGTTATTACACCTATTTATCATGCATTTAGTTAACTGCATTAAAACTTATCTGCTGCCCACTGACTCGGTTTAAAAAGTTCCTTCAAGAACTTGGTCTCACCCCCTCACTTGGACAACTTGACAGTGCCCTCTCATCTCCAAGCCATTAAAGATGTCAAATGTAGCTGGTCCTAACACTGTCCTCTGGGGAGGACCTCCACTACTGCTTTCTCTCTGACCTGAGAAGTGACCTTGAAGTTCCACTTGCTGCCTCTTGTACTTTAACCAGCCTTCAGTCCCTAAAAAGGCCTTTTCTAAACCTTGCAGCAGCCTTTGTTTTTAATAACCTTTGATGTAGAGCCTTATCAAAGGTGTTTTTGTTTTGAAAATCTACATATGCTTTGTCTGCTGTATCACCTTTGTTCACATTCATCCTGTGGATCACTGGGCTGGTAGAGTGGGATCTCTTTCTGCAGATGTTTTTTTTCCCACTCTGCTCGGAAAGATACAAACAGACTGGTTTTGTCCATGCGTCAGCTCTTTATCATAGTTGTTCTTTCTAATGAGAAACCTGCAGTTTCCCACCTGCATGCCTTCTGACTCAGGTGAATGCCATTTGGTCCTGGTAATGTTAACCAGCTTCTCCATTTGCTTGGAAAACAAAAAACTTTTTTCCTTCCTGTAAATCCTCTAACATTTTCTGTTTCAAGCATTATTTCCTATTTATTCGAATCACTCTCAGTTGCATGAAGCGGGAGGTTTACACAAATGCTGCAAACCCTGTAAAATAGTTTTCTCTCTGAGGTTTAAGCATTCTTATGTCTTGAAAACACTTCTTCTGCACTTATTCATCTTTTATGTACCAATTTGTGCCATAGTAGCAACTCACGTGTGACAGACCTAGTATACTGAAATTTACAGTGGGGCAGTTCTTTTCCTTTTCAATCAATGGCAAGATCAGGCAAGACAACATAAAAGTCTCTGAAGGAAAAAATTGAAGCAGAAGTCTCCTTTGGTGGTCTTAGCTAAAGAGGAAGTATCCTTGCAGGAAGCCAGTTGGGCTGTCTTTTGTTGTCATGCCTGAGACCTGTTTCGTTGTGCTCCCCAGTCTGTGGTGCAGTAGGTCCCCCTGTTTCACAGGAATACCAAGCAGCGTTTTTGTTGGGTGTTTTCAGCTCCAAAACCCTGTGACACTTCATGGCACAGCAAGTTCTCACTTGTATCTGAACTAAATTTTCACTATTAAGTGGTTGTTCAAGAGGTTGGAACAGAGAAAGAGAGTTGAAACATTTGTTATGTCCCCTGCATAAGTGGGTCTGCCTAGGACATAAACAGCTCCATCTTGTCTTCAGAAAAGTGCTGACCCAGTGGGGTTTTCTTCTTCCCTGTTTTGTTTGTGTATTTTTGGGAGCATGCCAGTTCTATTGACCTTCTGAGGGCTCCCCTCATGAATAAATCATATCATAGCGAGCTTTGCTTAGAAAAAAGACACACAAGGAGATTCTCCGTTGCTGGCCTGAAAGCTTACAAGGAGACTGGGTGGAAGTGACAGTGTCCCTCGAAGGCCGAAATTTGCGTGCTAAGATTGAAGCATACACTTGTTTTACCTTTATTATATGCCCAGAAATCCTCAGGAGGCAGAACTGAGGACAAAAGTGCAATTCCCCTAGCCACACAGCCTGAAGCAGAGATCAGAATGCTTTTGGACACAGAGCTGGAGTTGAACTAGGTGCCTGCCCAGAAAAGGCATCAGCACATACAGACAGTGCCACAAGTGCTGCATTTTCATGCGACTCCAGTCCAGCAGCTAGCCTGGGAAAGGGAGCCAGGACTAAAAGGTTGGGCAGAGGATCACAGCCTTATTGCCTAGGCAGGGGTTTGTCCTCTGCCAGCTTGTGCATGAGGCCCCCTCAAACCTTTTGCTTGCTGTAATCAGCACTTTTTCTGTCTACAAACAGTCCTTGAGATGTGTGAGTCATATTTGGGATCGTCAAAACCCCTTTGATGATATGGTATGTACATGCATTAAGGGTATTCGATCCAGACAGTAAGTGGATGGGAGGAGGGGGGCAGAGAAACATTTGAAACATTGTGAAGAAAAAAGTTGGTAACAGGGTTAACCTGTTTTTCCCCTAGATGTCTGATTTCTTATACCCTGTGTATACTCATCTTGTGCAGTGCCTTGGCAGAACAGCTCAGACATGTTTCTAACATGGTCAGTCTTGCACCTTCCCACTCCTCCACTTTTATGCCACTTCCAGCATCCCCTTCTGTGAGCTTCACCACTGGAATCCTCTCCCGAGGCTGGTGCTGCAGGTTCAGGGTGTTTGGCAGTGCAGTTTCCATGGCAGCCGGGCTCCCCTGCTCCCAGACAGCAGCTTAGGAGGAGAAGGGAAGGAGAGCAAGAGAAAGTCATTAAATGTGCCAATTAGTATGCAGGGCCAGGCAGTGGTGGCAGCCGTAGGGGCTCCCGGGCTGCCGGCGGACCAGGGGAAGAGGGCTGCTGCAGGCGGGAGCTGCAAGGGGCAGCAAGCAGGGTACCACACCGGACATACACCCACTCTCTTACACGCGAGCTTTCCAGCATCATTCCCACCCCACAAGATAAATGGGGTGTGAAAACAGGAAAAGCCCCTAACAGGGGCAAAAATTATGCATTCTGAAATTTGTGCATTTGATGACCAGCCAGGAATCATCGTGACATTCAGCTGGAGAACTGCAGAGAGGGGAAGGAGCAGGGGAACTTAACTTGTATGAAGACTTCATGTTTTCTCTGCTGTCTCTTAGCTTGTAGCACATAGCAGAACAGGACTTGCAGAAAAGATGTAGCTTGGAGATCAAGGTGTATTTTCATAGGAGCAGACGACAGGGCTCTGCTAGATTGTAGTTGTTATGCCAAGGAACATGCTGCCCCCTCCTGTAGAGCATCCAGTTTCTCTTGAACATAGAGAGAACTTTCTCTCTTTCTCAATTTCTTGGCCTAGTCCAGTGGGTTTTTTAAAAAATTCACTGTTCTGTTAAACGGTTGCAGCATTTTGTCTTGCGTTGACAATATTTCAGTAAAAGTTGCCTCTCACTGAAATTTTATGCAGCTGTGCAGGATCTGTAAATGTTCTGTGATGTTTCTGAATAAACAATACAATGTAGCAGCCTGTCATGCTTTAACCCCAGCCAGCAACTAATTACCGCACAACCCCTTGCTCACTCCTGGCTCTGGTACGATGAGAGGGAGAATCAGGAAAAAGTAAGATTTGTGGGTTGAGATCAGAACAGCTTTATAATTGACATAAACTAAAATATTATAATAATTATTATTTCACTATTTATGTTATTAGTAATATTATTAATATAGTGAAAAGGGGAGAGGGAAAGAGAGGAATAAAACCCAAGAAAAGAATGATGCACAATACAATTCCTCAGCATCTGCTGACCAATGCCCAGCCCCATCCCACAGCAGTGATTGGTGGCTCCCAGCCAACTCACCCCAGTTTATATATTGGGCATGATGTCCTATGGTATGGAATAACCCTCTGGCCAGTTCAGGTCAGCTGTCCTCACTGAGCTCCTTCCCAGCTTCTTATGCACCTGCTGGCTGGCAGAGCACGGGAAACTGGAAAGTCCTTGACCTAGGGTAGGCACTACTGAGCAGGAACTAAAACGTCATTGTGTTATCAATATTATTCTCATACTGAACCAAAAACACAGCACTGTATGAGCTACTAAGAAGAAAATTAACTCTACCACAGCTGAAACCAGGACACAGTGACGGACTGTTAGAGGGATTAATTTTATTGTGATACAGTCATGCTACAATATTCAATCTCTAAAAGGAGAGCATTTTAAGTATCTTGGTGGGACATTGACTGGTGGTATTTCAGATTTTTGTTTTCTTTTTAACTGATGATCACTTTCTCCCATCATTTCACTTTCCATGGTAAGAGTCTGCCTAGAGAAATGTCAGAAGGATTTGCTTATTAATTCATAATTTTGTTGTTGCGTGCTTTTGTTTAGGCTGTAAGATAATCCAATGTCTTCCCAATATAGGTTTGTTCCCTATAGTATGTTTTAGTGCTTTATCTTGGATCCAGTTGTTTTAAGACATGTTTTATGGATCTTGTGTGAAGCTTTGTTTATTTGTTTTTTTCCTGTGAATATCTGTAAAATGTACCTTCTCTCAGTGCAGTTCTTGAGTATCTGAGTTGTATACGAAGCAACTTCAAGCAGGGGAGGAATTCCTCCTGGAAGTGATAATGGAAATAATTTAGAGACCAGTGGTATTGCATTAAGCCACTACTCATGCCCCTGCCAACGTCTCTCTGTGCCAAGCTACCCAGGGCTTGAAACACACTGGGAATCCCCTGAATGTTGCACTCCCACATATTCAAGGAGGTTGCGCTGTCTGTGGGAAGCTGCCCTCCAAAAGCATAATGTTTCCTTCCACCTCCCAGCCCTCTAGCAGCAGCCTCTGCTGAGATTTTTCTTAGCAGACCTCTGTAGGTCTTTGCTTCATTTCAGAACCCATTTAGAGGATGCATGGTATCAAAAAGCATGCTGTAGAATGTGTGACCTACATTAAGCATCAGTCACATTTTATTTTTAATTATCTGAGTACATTTTGTTTTAAGTTTCCATTCAAACTGAAATCTTTTGGGAGCCTCTGGCTGCTGTTTTGCTGGGAAACACCAACATTTTTCATTTTAAAATTTTTTGCTCTGCTCAAAATTATGAGAAAATGTTCAGTACTTTTGCCTGATACAGAATCAGAGATATTTCAAAACATCAGTAATTCTCACGAAGAGAAGAACTTCTTTTTCTGACCACCATAGTTTTGTTGAATAGAATAATAAGGGTACTGTAAGTAGCCTAGGTGGAAGTTAATTTAAATCGGTTTGAATTTCTTGTGAAAGAGATTTTTAAAGGGAGACTTTCTCAGTTCAAAAGTATAGGGTGAACTTTTTTGTTGCCTTGTTGACTTCTGATTCTGCTTATCCCATCCTCTCTGCTGCTTCTGATTTTTCTGATTCACAATGTATTAACATGATAGTCAAAAGTTATTATGAATCTTCTGTCAGTCAGTCCTTAGACTAAATACAACCATCAGAGCTTAATTCTACTCTCCTCCTGTATCAGCAGTACAAAAGAAAAAGATCTAGGTCTTGTTTGCACATGGACTGCTCCTGGATACCATTGCACAATATAAAAATATTATCCATTATTTCAGAATAGTAAAAGATTATTGAATTCTAAAACCAGCATCCCAACTCATGCTTATAGATGCAGTTCTAGCTTTCATTTAAGTTATGGCATCTTTCTCTTTCTCTGCATACACAATACCTATTATTATCATAATATTAACGAGGATAATATAGTGTTAACATAAAATATTATTTTTAAAATACATTTAAATCTTCAAAATAATAATGATAACAGGATTTTTTTCTTTACTATTTAATGTTAAAATTAATTATTCTGCAGACGAATTTGTGGCAAATCCACGGTAGTGATTGGTATGTATCTCAGTGCTAACAATCATGTATAGTATCGCTTCCCTTGCTCTCCATCTGCGAGCAACATGAGCAACTTGCATGGCATAGCCTTGACATGGTCCCACAGAGATTTAATTTCACCCTTGGTGCCAAAGCTTGATAACGGAATGCAAGCCTTCAACACAAATAATAAAGATATTTACAGGTGCCTAACTTGCCAGTTGTGTATTTCAACTCAGGCTTCTAAGGGAACTAGGACATAGACAGTAATGGAAAAAGCTTGTTTGCCCAGTGTTGGACATTGCAGAAGAAATTCCTGGTTCAAATGCAGAATAAACAAAAGCTATAATTCTTCTGCAAGACAGAATGCAAATGCGCTTACTGTTTTCGAAGAAACAGTTATGTCTGTTCCTATGGTGGAGAACATAATCCCAAAACCCTTAGAAATTTGGAGCCAGTTTGCATGCTCTGGTTCTTTCCCCAAACCTCTGCCTGAGTTTCACCTAGAGAGAGCCCACTTTCTAGTAGTGACAGGGAGCCAGTGGAAGTTGCCTTGTCTCTGCTCACCCTCCCATTCTGACACCCTCTTTTCTTCTACTGATATTCACCTTGATTCCTTTCCCTATTCCCCAGGGCTAGGGATGTTCCCCAGGGCTAGGGTGTCATGTTGTTGCTTATTTTGTAGCTGCTTCTTCATTAAAGTGCTCCTGCTGAGCCTAAAGAGGCCCTTATTTGAGCAAGTGCATCGCGGGGAGTGACCTATATTAGCAGGGAACATTCTCTCCTGTTTTCTCTATAGTTAAGATAGTCTGGGAGGCAGTCATTTCCTTTTGCTGTTGCTGTGTCCTCCTGCCACAGGAGGACATGGACTCTGGGAAGTTGTTTGACATTAAAGAGCAAGAAGTTGGATTGCATTTTTTTTAGGAATTGTAATACATAATTTCTGTCTAATAGAAGCACATTCTGTATTGGCTCACACATGATATTCATTGCTATCTCTTCAAAACAGGCAAAAAAATTACTTGGAGCCTTATTTCAGCTTTTCAAATGTGCAACTTCCACCTGACTATTTCCACAGCTCAACAGTTCTTACAGAAAACTGGAGCCATCTCTCACTTTCCGCCAACAATGACGTACTAACTGTAACCGTGAGGTGCTTTACCAAATACACTGCAGTGCACTATAATGTTATATATATATACAGTAACGTATCAAAATTAAGTGGCATACATTTTGGGATGGAGTTTCCATGATCTCGCATTAATCCAGTTCTTTCACTACCTAATACAAGGTTCTCAGCATCGGAGCACCCAGTCACTCATACAGCAATGACTATGTGAAGTGTTCAAAAGAATTGAAAAGCAAATTAAAACAGATAAATGCACACTTCAGCAACTTGGAGGACATTAATTTAAAATGTCAGTATTCACATGTACTTGCCATACTAGCAAGGCAGCCTCCTTTGTCAGTGTTATCTACTCAGCATAAGCTCACTGATAAAATTAACAAGTCATAAAATTAACACTCTGTTCTGGAAGGCTGGAATAATCATACAGAGTAGGTCTTGCACCATATAGTGGGTTTTCAAACTCAAAATCATTATGGTGGGAAGAATATACTTTCAGAAGAGAACTTATATGTTGCATATGCTTTTAATTAACAGAAATCTCTTAGCTCAATGACTGAAGTCTTGAAGGAGAACTGCTATCTGGCAGAGAGGAAAGGAAAATAAAATGGGGCTGCAGCCTAAGTGTGGGGTCAAGGCTAATGGGAACTCCAGAAGCACCCCTGATGGATACAAGATCCAGGGAAGTTTTTGATGGAAATAACCACAGAGGTTATTTAGGTGAATGTGATGGCTTAATACACAGAAAGAATAAATTGATTTGCCTGGCGAAGAAAATAATATATTAAGGCCTGAAGCACATAACATTTTAATAAGAACATCGTTGAGTGCATGTGATAATACTCTATGTGGATAGTCCTAAACATGTCCAAAGAGTATTATAAAGTAGCATGACTTTAAAAGGAAATGCAGGCTTTATGGAACAATATTTCAGAAGTTTTCATCTGAAGCAGATGAAAAATATTCTGAAGTACAAAGACTCACAAACACTATATTAACCCACTATGATATAAAAAGTAACACTGCAGCTGCTGTGGTGAACCTATTTGTAATTTTTTACAAGTGGCTAGAAAAACTGTTGTTATTATTATATGGCATGTACTGCAAGCCTGTGTAGTAGCATCGTGTAGATGTGAACTTCATTGATCTAGGCATTATAGAGGCATAGGTCACAATACTAGTGCCAGCCTAACAGAAATATGATTTGGTTTAGTACCAGATTTTCACAGAGGTTGATTTGGGAGTTCTAGCCCAAAGTACTCCCGACTGTCTGAAAAACTGGGACTGTAGACAATCTCAGAAAACTCTCTGAAAATTGAAATGTATTGTCTTAACAATATGGTACATTCATTTCCCACTTGGCTTATTTTGAATGTCTCCAGGACTTCATGAGTCTAGGCAACTCTGGAGTCTGGGAATACTGTATGTAAGATTTATACTGAAGATCATAAAGTTGACCTGCAGTTCTAATAATACAGATCTAAAAAAATTTAATTACTTGTGCTAACTACTTTGGTGTTAAAGTGCAGCCTGCTTTTTAAAAAAAATTGGGTCTAACCTTTGAGCTCTCAGTTTTACTGCAGATCCTACTTTTATTGGAGCAGTGAAACTAAGATTATGTTTCTGTATTTCTTTTGAAGTAATTATTGAAGTGCCGCAAGTAGAGGATTCCATGTGTAAAAGGATTCTTTTTTATCCAGAGAGGAAGATGAGCATATATGAGGAAGGAACCTCCTCAGAGCTGCATGGTTACAGTAAGGAGTTGCTTCAATCATAGGAAAAGGTGGAAGGAGACCTCCCTTGGGGCATGGCAAAATATGAGGCAAAAGGAGGGAGAGTAGATGTAGATGTAGTTGTGGTTTTCTTTCCCATCCATCTCTTCTTTGTTCACACACTACCAGAATTTGGTGAAGAATGTGAGAAGTACATTACACAATCCATGGTGTGGTAATCTGTATGTGTGAGATCTTCAGAGAGTCCTTACCTGAAATGCAGCAGTGCTGGTGCAGAGTCCTAAATCCTTTCAGAGTTTGCTCTGATCTTCCTCAGTTCCCCAGGATCACCTAGTAATAAGCAAGTTCAGCAGGCTTTATATCAGAAAGCCAAACCTCCACCCTGATGACATGTCATCAGTGAATGGATACACCCATGGAAATTTTGGGAGGTCATTTCTTACTAGACTAACATCTTCTGCCAATGTTGGCAT
This sequence comes from Amblyornis subalaris, assembly GCA_018881555.1. Taxonomy (NCBI): domain Eukaryota; kingdom Metazoa; phylum Chordata; class Aves; order Passeriformes; family Ptilonorhynchidae; genus Amblyornis; species Amblyornis subalaris. Next base: position 329,407 of record JACAXG010000178.1, on the reverse strand, counting down.
CTCAGGAGGTTATCCAGCCTTGGTTTAGAGGCAGAAGGTAAGATGCTTCAGCATTACAGGCAGAATTTAAAGCTCGGTGTTGGTGTTAAACAAATGCAGTCATGTGAATTCAAAGACCCGTTGTATACACAATGCAGTATAATGTTTCCCAAATGGAAAATTACAATGCTGAGGGTAGAGACAGGCACTGAAAAGAAATAAGAAGAAAAAACCAAAATAAAACCAAATACAAAACCAAAACCCAAATTTATGGTTCCAAGCCCTCTGGTGGTACAAATTCTCCCTTTACACCAGTGTAGGAATTTGTCCAAGAGCTATAAAATGACTTCATCACTGCTTGGGCTACACTTTGGCTCTTGTATCCAAGAACAATATTTTAAGCATGGCTTGAGGAATAATTCAACATATGAATTTGATAAGAACAATTTAGGATTTTGCAAGCTCCATAGGAAAGAGTAATTTTTTTCCCCAGTAATAGCAGTTACTTGTATTTTTAATGATCATATTGTGTGTTGTTTGATGGATGCCTTATTTCAGAGCAAATGCCTTTTTCAGCTCATAGAATGATGTGGCACAAGTGAGCAGACAAAAACTAGAATTCATGGAAGGAAAACAACAGGGAATTTTTTCTGTTCTATTTTAGTGAAACTTTTCTCTTGTGTTTTCCAGTTTATGTAAACAAATTATGGCCCAGAGAAAGTGCGAGGCAGAAAACATCATCAAGACTGCACAAGAGAAGGAAAATTATTACAAGGACCTTGTCATTGCCTTGTTTATTAGCATCTGGGGGAAAGGGGAGAGGCTGTCTCACAAAATTCAAAGAACTGGAACATCTGAGACATTTCAACTAAAAATTGTGGTGCTCCCATGCGGTGTACATTATAAAAATACTTTTGTGACTCACAAGGGAGAAGTAAAGCTACAAACCAAGCTCTGTTGCTCCCCTCTTCTCCTGTGATGTAATTTGACATGACCGATAGAACCAGACATACTATGTTAACCTACAGTAAATTTGAAAAAAATGTGGTTTTCAGTAAAATATGGGGAAAATGTGTGATCTTTAGTAACTAAGAAATAGCTTTCAGACTTGACATTATGAGTAGAGATTTCCCAGTGAACACAAACTGTCTTATGTGGTGTGATACTTGGCTTTCAGAGTCTGTGCTCGAGTGACTGCTACTTGTTGATCAGCTGTGCTGCTCAGCTAGCATCTCATCACATTACACCTCAACCCCCCATCTGAAAAGGTAAAAGAATTTAGAATTTCAGCTTTGATACAGACTGGTAGAGGCCGGTTCTCCAAAGCATATTAAAGATTACTTTTAAAACCTCCTTAGCTCCGGTAGCCCAGACTACTTGAGATTAATGTAAAAGTGGAATTTGATATATTGTAAATCACTTTGAAAATCAGAAAGGCAGTAGCTGCAATTCATTAATATTACATTGCAAAATTGTTTTGCTGTTGACTTGGACAGATTAGATGATCATCTTGGAGCCTGTGAGGATTTTAACATGAGTCATTCCAGCTGCTTGTCTACTGGTACTTGGTATCTCTCTTCATCCGCTGGTACAACCAGCAGACACTCAGATGTGGAAACAGTGGTAAGGTACAAGTGATATAGTGGTGACTATAAGGACTTCAAAAACAAAGGACCTTCCATGAGCTCAATATTCTGAGGTGCAAGTCATGCTGCTGAAGTGATCAGTAACTACATATACTGTGACATAACTTAATATGGCAAATTAGGAGAATGCAGAGTATTTTAGAAAGAAAAGGCCATCTGATTCAACAGGCCAGATCTTCTCTTGCTTATCCCATCTCCTTGCTTTTTCACTAAGGTCCTGAATTCCCATGTTCAGAAATGAATTTGCATCTACACTTAATTCACTGAAATATACTGTTCGAAGTATCTTTCCTTCCAGTTTGTCACAGCATACCTCCCTTTCTCTTAGCTTAGGTTATTCTTTGTTGTTTAACACTAGAATACTTTATCATTTTGCAATAAAGTAAATTATATTTTAAAGGAATAGACTTCTTTTTTTCATTCATACACACTTCATCCTGGGACACCAAAGAGCTGTAATCCATTAGTTTTCAGTGCTGCAGATTTCTATTCAAGTTAACTTCTCTTCCATCCCTCTGATAGGTGATCTTTCTTTTAAGCAGAGATGTGAACGATGAATTCTTTGTAGCACTCATCTGATATTACCTCCAGGGCACTGGTCATCTTCCTTTCCTAGAAGAGTAAATGGCCTGTAGTGCAGTAACTACTGCAGTTTATTAATTATCCTGTATATTTGGCTGGTCCAGACTAATATTGTGTTGTGTAAAACACAACAATAGGCACCTTTTCTGTATCTGTTCAACTCAGCATTTTAAAATCTTTGGAAGATGCTGAATTGTAAGATGCATTAGATCATTCACCTAGTTTAATTTCATGTGGTTTCTCTCCTTCATTCCAACCTTTTGCCAGAATCATTTCTAGCCCTCCATAGGCATTGCTGAGAGGTTTAGTAAGGACTGCATATTGCAATGTATGGCCCATCTCTACAGGAACATAGGAATAGCTTCTCCAAAAAGCCCTTATAGTCCAGGATCCTTTCACAGTGAGAAACCGGTGACTGTGGAATAATATGGAAACAGGTTAAGCAAGTAGTCTCTTAGCCTTCAGCATTCTGCAGCTCCAGAGCTTCCTGGGCCAAAGATGGTATCTTTGTGTTTGATAGTCTTTGTCAGATTTTATCCTCCATCTGTTTGTTTAATCAGTTTTTGATTCCAGATAAACCTTCGAGGTTTGCAGTAGCTCGTGTGAGTTCCACAAGCAAATGTACATTAGGTGACAGGTTGCCTCTTTTTGTTCATTATGAACCTGCAATTTACACATTTTGTTTGGTATCTTCTGGTTCTTGTGTTATGTGGAATATAAGTAACTGGTCTTCCTTCATCTTCTCCATACTTCCCATGGTTTCATAGAGGCTATTGAGAAGAATTTTATCTCCATGACACAAAATTGACACACAATATTGAACTGATGTTGTGCAATTGAAGAGAGAATTTACAGTGTAATAAATGTTGTTCTACACATTTCACTTTTCTGACAAAACCACTGGTAGAATTACTTAAGAACTTTAGACATAAGCGCCTTTTAAATACAGACAAATAAAAGCAGGGCTTAAAAGTGAAAATGAAAGGATACATTTTTATCTATTAGCTAATAACCTGCCTTATTTTATAAATCAGTATTCTTGCGTGTTGGAGTGATATGGCTTTTTATGACTATGAAAATAATGTATTGCTTTTCTGCAAGTAGACATGCAGGACTGATATTTTAAGAGAAGACATTGACTTTGTCTGCAAGGCCAGGGCATGAAAAAAATGAAAATAACAATTATTGACTTTTTTTTTTCTTGTGCTGAGAGAAACATTTGCCAGCTTTCATGAGGGGGAAAGAGCAGATGTTCAGCAAGAGAGGAGAGGTTTTCAGTTTTAGCAATAAGACATGATAATTTTTGCAGAGAACATTTTTTTGCGGTTATATCATCCTGAAATGGGGAAACAAATCAGAAGACCAAAATATAAATAGTGAAAAATACCCTAAAATGCCATTATCTTGCAAGTATAAAGGATGGTTTTTTAGGAGGTGGTGAACAAGTGATTCAGAAGTTTCAGGTTGGTTCCAGTTTGACAGACTAAGGTACAGTGGAGTTAATGAGATTGACTATATATTTTTCACATGACTTTCAGTGTGGGCATATGCTGGACTGTGTTGCTGCTTTCAAGTCTACCACCCTGAATTGCAAAAGGTCTGAGAACAGCAGGGCTCTGGACAGATGTAGCAGACAAGCCAGACAGGACATTAGGCCAAGATCAGGGCTGAACCCGTGACAGTCAATTCAGCTTCATTGGGCTCATAAAGTAAAAAGATTACTTTTATCCTGTTGGCAGGAAAAGCATCACTAGTCTTTAAAGAATATACAAAGTGCTATGACACATTACTGCAATGTCACTCTGCAGGAATTGTGGGAACATGGGAATGTGAAACGTTAATGAGAAAGTCTGTTTTCCAAGGCTGTGCAACTGGTTGCTGTGCATTTTACTGCATGAATTCAGGGTAATCAGGAAGCTGGAAATTGGAAAAAAAAATCATGAAAGGGTTATGTGATACAATGCCTGCAAAAGCTGGGAATTCCTTTTCATGTCCTCTCCAGGAGTGCTGGAGCCTCCCCAGGTATGGCCACCAGCATTTAGGAGGAAGACTGTTCTGATTAGTCTCTACACTGTCCCTTGTCAGCCGCTGCAGCACCCTACAGCTTGGTTGTGGAGCCTCAAAGCTGTCCATCACCCTCAGCACCACAGCCTTCAGTGGTCCTATGGTAAGACCAGGCTGCAGCTGGCAAAAATGCGGGCAATCCCTCCTCATGGTACTCAGACAAATAAGGCATAAACCTGGTGTGAAATGGTTGAGTGGTCATGTTAGCAACATTATTAGTTGATCTGCCTGAGGGTCAGAAGGCTCTACAGAGAGATCTTGATGGACTGGATCAATGGGCTAAGGACACTGCATGAAGTTCAGCAAGACTGTCCTGGTTTGAAAGACAGGTGTCTGTTAAGGAAGGCAGGAACCTTCCTGGGATAGAAAAGATGACCCCCTTCCCTCCATATTATTATACCCTTGAAATTACAGGGCTTTCAGGCAAAGATGTGGCAAAAAAGAATAACGTTTCTTTACTAGGATTATATATCTATATGTATATAATGAGACAGATAAACGGCAACAGTAAGAGAACAGATAAACCAGTCACAGTCCTTTGTCTGTCGTTGGGCGATTCTCCATTGGGGCTGAGGGGCTGTGGTGACTCCCCCGCGGCTGCAGGGGGCGCTGTGGCGTGAGAGCGGCGACCTCTCCACGTGGCAATGGCGGCTCCGGCGAGCGGGAGAGGGAGAGGGGCGATCGCTCCCGGTGTGAACCCACAGGGCAGCAGCCCGGCTCAGCACCAACCTCGGCAGCGGGCAGCAAGCAGTGCAGGCAGGCAGCTCCGACTGGGGAGCAACGGACTTTGGTATCACCCACCAAGTGGCCAGCACAAGAAAGGAACAGCAGAAACGAGCAGACCCTGGCAGTGACCCAAGTGCAGCAGAAACCCAGGCTGGCAACAGGGACGGCAGAGGGGAGCAGCTCCAGGCGGCAACAGTTACAGCGCAGCACTGTCCCCTGTGCCGCAGCGGGACCCCCACGGACACGTCACAGTGCAGCAGCGCTCTCGGAGCAAAGTGGCACTTGCTGCACACATGACCGTCTGAACCGAATGCCAAGCCAAGAAGAGCAAGCCTGGCCCCCTGCAGCCAAGTATCAAAGTCTTTTTTTTCTCTCGCGAGGTTAAGCTGCAGCCTCTGGGAACAACCCCCTGGCCAAAACTTCCCACTCTGTTTCTCTAGCTGGGGGGTTACTGTGGCATGTGGGTGTGCAGGCAACCTCCTTTGTCTCTTAAGTATCGCCTGTTAGTTCTTGGGCAACCCCTCCCCACCCCCACAGGTCTCCCTGCTAGATGGGAGAAAAATTCATTTGTCAAACTTCAAACCTACAACAAAGGCAAAGTGCCAGGTCTTGCACCTGGATCACAACAAACCCATGGAGTGCTACAGGCTGTGGGAGGAGTACTTCAAGAGCTGTTCAGCAGAAAGAGACTTGGCATTACTGACCAACAGCCAGCTGAACGTGAGCCAGCATGTGTCCAGGTGGCCAAGAAGACCAGTGGCATCCTGGATTGTATCAGACGTAGTGTGGCCAGCAGGACCAGGGCAGCGACTGTCCCCTCTACTCCCCACTGGTGGGGCCACACCTCAAATCCTGTGTCCAATTCTGGGCTCCTTACTTCTGAGGTACTGAAGTGTGTCCAGAGTAGGGCAAAAGAGCTGGTGAAGGGACTGGAGCACAAGTCTTAACATGGAGCAGCTGAGGGAGCTGGGCGTGTTTAGTCTACAGAAGAGGAAGCTGAGGGGAGAACTTTAATTACTCTCTAAAACTGCCTGAAAGGAGGTTGGGTTGAGCTCAGGGTCATTCTTTTCTGCCATGTCTCAAGTGAAAGGACAAGAGGAAATGGCTTTAAATTCACCAGGGGAGATTCAGATCATTTTTCTCTGAAAGAATGGTTAGGCATTGGAATAAATTGCCCAGAAAAGTGGTGGAGTCACAGTCTCTCCAAGTGTTCAGGGGGCATGTGGCACTTGGGGAGATGGTTTTGGGGTGATTATGGTGGTGCTATGCGTAGACTAGATGATCTTTCAGGTCTCTTCCAACCCTGGTGATTCTGTGTGATGGTTCTGTGTGATTATTTCTTGTGCATTTCCTGGCCCATGGCTTGTGTCGTATCTGTGCAGCCCCACGTACATCTTGTGCCTTCCATATCTCTGTAGGCTGGCTTCCCCCGGCTCCACCCACTGTCTTCTGTTTCCAGCAGGAGCACAAGGCTTCATTTGGTTTCCTCTGTAAGAGGGCATATCCCTTGTCTCAAAATCATCAGACAACAGGGCTTTGGATTCCCATGGCAGCTGGGCAGTAGAAGTTGGAACAGTGACCATGGCAGGGTATAGACCGATATATTTTTAACTGGAAGAAAGAGAACAAACTTCAACAAATTCTAAAACTAGAGGCCCTGCTTCAAGACTTAAGACACGGCCCTTCTATAGCAGCCTTAGGAGATTAATGTCTGCAGATAAGATTCAAACGATGTTCAAAGCCAGCGTCTCTGGCACCTTTCAAAGTGCTAAATTTATTGAAAAGGTGGTTGCTCAAAGCGGTGACAAGTGGAATGAGATTGTATTGTTGAAAGCGCAACATTTCATATGTGGGACAGTGTGGTGGTTTTTCCTTGGAAGAGCTTCTTTGGAGAACATCATAGTCCACTGATTTGGCATAGCAGTCTCCTCCCTGTGGATTGTTTGCACATTGCAGAGGCTAATTCACCAGATTTTCTGGTTTAGATTCTAGCCCAGTATTGCTAGGAAAAGCAGTTAGTGAACATAATAGAAGGTTATACCTGGGCTAGGGTGTGCTTGCTTTCATAAACTGACATTTGGAAGTAAGTACTTCAGTCCGTACTTTTGTAGAAGTACAATTCTAAATAAAAATGAACGGTGGTATTATATGGTATTATGGTAATAATGCAGCTGCTTTCAGGTAAGTATCAAGAAAATCTACTCTAATTTCCATACATAAAGTAGTCATTTTTACAGCTACAGTATGGATTTTAAAGTGATAGCATATTAGGTTAAAACTCTAATGCTTTTAATCCTGTCATAACCTTAGCTAGACTGAATATAAAGGTGTTATTTACCCATACCTGTAGTCTGTTTAGCAGAAAACCATTTGAAATTTATGTGTATCAAGCAGCACTGCAATTACAGTGTGCATACCAGGGACTTTATACAGCAGAATGCTGGTGATATCTGAGAGCTTTATAATAACTTGCATTTCTTATTAAAGGATACGCTGAAGGCATCCCTTTGAAGTACTCAGAACCTTTAAACTTTAGTCAGTGCAGTCATGTTTTCATTCACTGATGCTTCTTGGAAAACACCTCCTAGCCTTGCTGAGAGTATGGCAACAACAGCAAAAAAGGCACCCCACCTCTCTTCACTGTTGTTATGGCACAACCCTGGGTGCTTGGACTCATCAGATAAAGATCAAAAGAAGCTCTCAACAGACTGGCAATTTGTTTCAGGCACCCTGAAAACAGTTATGTCAAGTCCTAGGCTTCAGTTCAAAAAGCTCTGAAGTATGTGCTTCATTTTAAGCATACAACTAGCACAGCCCTTAACACTCTTCTGAGCTGACTGAGTGTTGACTCAGTAACCACTTATTTTTAATACAGAAGAAAATATGCATTTAGAGGAAATGCCTTTTGCCCTGACGCGTGCTTTCGATGGAACTGAACTGAAAGGAAAGGTGCTTTTAGAACTTTGGTAGCTGCACAGCCTGCCATAGGAGATGCTCAGTGTTGCACAGGTATCTTGTCTTCATTGCAGTGCCATCTTCAAGGAGAGCACCACATATAATGCTTTTGATGATGCTTTGAAAGGCAGTAAATTCTATCTTCCACAAGCTGTTGAGGTGTTGGAAGTAAATTTGTGTAACATGATTGATATTGGCAATGACAGAGATGGAGAGACCTTGGGACTTCTCAGTCCTGGTCATGTCCTCTGTCCAGTGAAGTCTTGTGCCTTCGAGGACAGAAATGAACACAGCTCCAGGCAAGATAATCTGGGAAGAACACGAAAGAGCCCTGTGCCTTGTGCTTACCTGTAAACTGAATTCTTGGTGTCAATACTAATGAGTCAGACTTGCTGTGACTGCAAAAGGAGACAGCTAGGTGTGTGATGTTACAGATCAGTTCATCACAGAACCATCAGTGGCAGTTTATTATCATTACTCTAGAGGTGTGTCTTTCATTTGCCTGAATGACACTGGAAACTCAGCATAGAGTCCTACCAAAAATACACTGGATCTGTAGTGAAAAAACATAGGAAAAGAAGATTTGAGGAGTGGTTGGGGGGGTTTTAGTTGCTTTTTCAAAATCTCTTAAGATGTGACAAATAAGAAAAAATAGAGACACATGTTGTATTGTCTATAGTTTTCATTAATTTTTAAAGGAATGACTCAAAGAAATTGCTAAACAGAACCAGTAGCAGAGGTTGTATGATGACCAGATCTAAGAGCCATTTTAATATTTGATGAGACCAAAAGGGTCTCATCACTAACCATCTTTTAATGGCACTTGCCCTTTGAATGGGTGTATGTGGCTGCATGTTTCTAAGGGACTAATTTTTTTGACTTTCTAATGAAATACCTCTCAAGACAGGGTTAAAACTGGTGGTGGTTTGGAAGTGTTTGGTTGGCATGTCAGTTTAGTTTATGATAAGGTGGGAAACTGAATGTTTGGTTGCATCTCAGCATGTTGGTGTGTTCAAACTCTCCACATCATTGAGGGGTTTCTCAGTCGAAGCTGATGAAAAATAGCAAAGCACAGGGCCTTACAGACTGTCTTCCAGAGATATAAACTGTAGCACAAACGAGGCAAAATTGAGAAAAACACTTAAAAATGTGTATACATTCTCTGTCAATGCAGTGGGCAGGAATTCAGTCCCCTTCTGAATGGCTCTGAAACCCGTGCACAGCAACCTGCATAGAGTCAGAAGCACACCCGCAATGTAGCCAGGAACTGAAACTGGCAGCCCTGCCTTTCGTTCAACAACCTGCTAAAAAATACTCAACCATCACTCACATAACATCTCATTTGGAGGTAGAAGAGCCTCATAATACACCAAATCTATGAAAATTTTATCATGACTTTCTCTTTGTATGAAGTCAGTAATGAGCATGGACTTGTGATGATGCACAGAACAGGAGTGAGCTCTCACAGCCATAGCTGTGTTTGGTATGCTGCACTAACACTTAATTGTTGACAAATAACTGGAAATGGATGTTCTGTGTGATTTAGAAATAATGTGAACCCTGACTGAACTTCTGTTGGGTTTTCCTTCCATTTGCTGTTTCAACATGAGAACAAGGAAGGCATTATTTAAAACAACAAATGTTAAGTCCCAAAAGGAGAAATTATATTTTGAGTTGACAGAATCCTGAAAGTGTAAATGTGGTTTCATAACTAAATATATTTTCAGACAGGAAAATGAGTTAAGCAAGAGTAAGATGTCCTTGAAAAAGCTTTCCTTTTTTTATTTTTTTTAATCTTCCTTGGAAATATTCTCAGCTGTCATGGTACAAAAGTGACTAGCAGATCTGTATATCCATACCACAGTATCTCAGCAGTTACACTATTTTAAAAGTACTTAAATGGATTTTTTTATTGATGCGATCCACCCAGGATGGGACACACCAGGAACAATAAATTGTTTAGAACCTGAAAATAAAAGAATTTTAAAAATTTAAATAAAGGTTAGGCAACCTAAATTCAAGGAAGTGTAGCATTCTGGGGAAAATTAAAAACGTTCTAAAAGCTTTCAAAAAGGCATTCATTTAGTGAAGGTCCCATTCAGCAGGAGTTGATTTGGGCTAGGAATCTATATCTTACAAGTTGCTTGTTATTCAGGGAATATATCCAAAGGACAGATTTTTTTTTTTATTAATGGACAGGGTAGTTAATGTGGAACAAAATAATTTGATGCATTAACTGTGGAACTTAACAACAGAAAATAGCATTGCTTTAATTCAGTCAAAATTAGGATATTCAACTATACAGATCCAATCCTACCATTTCATATAGTCAGACCACTGAGTCTTCATGTATTTCAGTTGATGCTGCTGAGTTTCTGTGACAAACACCAGTGCAGATTTCATTTAATGAATCTTTTTTAGTTTCTTGAGTGTTAAAATAGAGAGTAAAACTGGTCTAATACAAAGTAGGTTGGCAGTATAATATAGACCTTCCTGTTTCTTGGGTAGGGTGTGCCAAATAAATGTTAAAGATTAGTTTGAACTTCAGAAACAATGTCTTTTGAGATTTTTGTTGAGAAACCTATCATGTGGTACTGATTGTTGCTGGGGGGAGAGGAGTTTGAACCATGAATCCACAGTTCTTCAAAGCTCCTCAAAGTGAATGTTACCAGGTGGGAAAAAAAGAAACCATGGATTCTCCTTATTTAGCGTCTCGAGACTGCCTTGTGAGCGTCTGAAGAAACTATTTCTGACTCTTTCATTTGTTTTTCTCAGGTTGGGGGTCACACCATGCTGCCCATTCGTTGGATGCCTCCAGAGAGTATAATGTACAGGAAGTTCACCACAGAAAGCGATGTCTGGAGCCTGGGGGTTGTCTTATGGGAAATCTTTACTTATGGCAAACAGCCATGGTATCAGCTGTCAAACAACGAGGTGTGTGTAATACATTCTCAAACTGCATTGGGAAAGCTGTCATGTAATTGTTGGTGTTGCTTCTCTGAAGAAGGGACAGCATCAAATTTATTTATTAAATGCAAACACTGATGTAAGATACTTATTGTATTGTCATGAACCATGTGGTTGAATTTCTTCCTTTTCACATTTTTCTCCCCTGAGTGGATGGAAGGTGTCCAAGCAGAACTAGAACAGTTGGAATTTATGGTTTTTTCCTTTGTATAGCATAAAGTCTGCTCTGGGTAGACCATGAGGCAATGAAAAGGACTTTAGCTATCTTCTGAACAGATGTATCATACATGGTATTGTTTCAGAGTGGTTGTCCATAACCATGGACAGATTAGATTGAAGTAATCAAGAGATCTCTTGATTTCCAGGCAGTCACAAGTATCCCCTTTCTAGAGATTAGCCACAGTGCTACTCATAAGTTTGCAGAGGTGGGGAGAGAAGGAGATGCACTGATGCTCTGTGTAAGCAGGTTGAAAATTTAGCCTTCTTCAGGGGCGGTACTTGGGCAGAGAGAGAAGGTATGTGATTAATTCCTAGTTATCATTCCCTTAGGTGTGGAATGGACAATGTGGTTGAACTTCACATGAATTAAGTTATTGCTCTTTGACCACTTACATTACAGTGAATTTTCCAGATCGCATTCTACTGCTGTTCATTCATCTGCCTAGAAAAGCAGTCCTTGACAGAGCTGGCTGCATGACAGCCACCAGTGAGGCTTCTGTGGTTAAACTTAACTCTTCCATGGATGAATCCCATGTAGTTGGCACAACTGTGCTGATCCTTTCCTTGTGATTTCTCATAGGTGATTGAGTGCATCACTCAGGGCCGAGTCCTGCAGCGACCTCGCACATGCCCAAAGGAAGTGTATGACTTGATGCTGGGCTGTTGGCAACGGGAGCCTCACATGAGGCTCAACATCAAAGAAATCCATTCCCTTCTTCAGAACTTGGCCAAGGCATCTCCAGTCTACTTGGATATTTTAGGCTAAAGTCTCCTAGCATTTCTTCTTCTGGGCTGCGGGAATGAATGTGTTCAACTGCCGCTGAACTCCATTAAAATGTGTTCTTAACTTTGACAGTATTAATGACAAAGTTGCGGAGAAGCTTTCAAAGGGCAAGCAATGTGCACTTCTCCATCTGTAGACACAGTATTGACTTTTTAGACATTACTGAGACGTATCTTCTCTCTTTCTCTCAGTTTCTATCTTTTTTTTTTCCTTCTCTCCTGTCTTTCTAATCAATTTGGCTTCTGCATTATTGTAACTCTGCATAGACAAAGGCCTTAAAAACCCGATCTGTTATATCAGCATACTCTTCAGTTTGCCCACCACAACTAACAATGCCTTGTTGTATTCATGCCTTTGATGTGGATGAAAAAAAGGGAAAAATATCTTTGACTATGTGATTTCTGCTGTACAGCTACTGGGAGTTTCTATGGATTCACCTCATTTTTTTTGCTTCGGCCTGTGGGTGGAAAAAGAAGACCTGTGTTCTCTAAATGAAGAATGTTCTTTGCAGAGATAAAACCAGATGGAAAGAAGACACTCTTGTATGATACGCTATCTGGAGGAACTTGAGAATCAGGTGGCATCCAACCCTACAAGAAAACACTGAAATGATTTGATGAAAGGCAAGAGGGGGTCTAGCAATTTCCCTGAAGAGTCTTTCTGAGGACTAAAGGGATTGTTTAAGGAGGTGCTTTGCCAGCACCATTCATTGCCAGAATCAAGTAAAACAAAAAAAGATGCTGCCTGCACTGCACGCAATTGTGTTACAACATGATAAACTAAACACATGCCCTTGTCTTCTGGTAGGATATTGTCATGCCACTGGTGTAAAAATGTTCTCCAGCTAGTCTTTTTTAGTAAAGGGTGAAGCTAGATTTAGTTATGTACAGTATTAATTTCAGGATAGCATATTGAAACTAAGGATTTTGATAGGACAAACTATAGATGCTGGGGCAGGGGTACCTTATACAGTGCTTGTCCAGCAGCATATTCCTTCCTTCCTCAATCCTTCTTTTTTTTTTTTTTTAACCATGCAAGCAAAACTGTGCATGGTCTTTGTCGATTAATGCCCTTTGTGCAGAACAATCACTCATCTTGTAGTACACCCTAGTAGGCATAGCAAACTCACAATGATATAACCTATATTTCATTAGAAGGGGCTAATGGAGGACATTAGCCATGTTGAAATGCCTTTACAATGTTACAGATACTATAGGCTGATATAACATGAATAATCTAAAGCACGGAGATCACTGGTTATGTTTGAGACATAGCAGGGGATAAAGATCTCTAGAGAAAACACATTACTCTGTGGTTATGGCTTGCTATTCAGAGTGCAAAGATTCTGAGCTCAGCACCATGTTTGTATTGGTACTATTGCTGTCATAACCAACACACACACTTTATTAAATAATTTATTTTTGGTTGGATTGGCACTGTATGTGTACAACATTTGCATGGCCACTGTGTTGATGACAGCTGCATGGGCATACCTGTTGTTTTTCAAACTAGAAGTTGACAATTTGAAATTTAGAGCTAGGATTATTTTTAATATGAATTCTTACAAATGAAAACCTACCTTACCTATTCCTCAAGACTTTGCCTCCCTCTGTGAGGGGGCGTTATTGCAAAAAAAGTGATCTTTCTTTCCATTTTCTCTTTTTATTATTTCTTATTGATATGAGCCAGATCAAAATAGTCCATCTTCGTGTTGGGGATATTTTATTTAATAAATTAAGCATTTTATTTTTGTAAGTGTTCCCATAGCATATTTAATATATCATTTGCTTGCATGTATTATTTATTGAGGCACTTTAAGTTTTTCCTTCAGAAGCTTTTAGAGCTAGCTTATAGAGATTCTGAACATTTTCAGAAGAAAACAGTTCACTGGACACTGATGAAGTTTTACCCTTCTCAATGTCATTGAAAAGGCAGCATTACAAATAAACATGATAGTGTAACTATAAAGCCATACTCAGTATTTCTTTAATAAAATAGATGTTATTTCCTAACCGCTACTGAACTGGAAACACATAAAAAGCCAGAGGAAGATTCCTACAAAATGGGCCTTAAGATTTTATCTAGACTGTCTTGGAAGTTCTCACAGAAGACTAGAAAAAGACTGAGCATCCAGTGAAACCCATTCTCTTGAGAATATGAATGTTGTGATTTAAAGGAATTTGAAATTGATTTTTGAAAATAACAGTGGTGGAAAAGAAAGATATCAGAGTCCTCTCTTACTGTGCAGTGGGAGGAGGGTGCAGGTGGTGGAGGGGGCTTCTAAGTTTCTGCCTGCATATTCTGTCTTAGTTTCTTATGAGCTGAAGAAAAAGGCATCTGAGAAGATGCTTGTACTGGAAAAGAGGCTCCAGCCCAAAAGCAAGCAGGTGTGTTTTGCAAGTACTGAAAGAATGTATACCAAAAATAACTACAAAACCCTGAAAATGTACTTAGTGGCATCTTCTTTTTGATTTACTAGTGAGACTTTTAGAGTAATTTCAGAGAATAAATAGTATTAAAATGCATCGTGCAATAACATAGCAGTTTGTTAAACTTCTAAAGGACCAAATGTTCTACGGAGCCACCAGTATGGATAACCTTGACCTATATCATTAATGTTCTTGATAGTGCATAAAATGTATAATCACAGTAGAAAAGCTATAAACTTTAGCTATACATAGTTTGCGTTTGTTCATGAAAAGGCAGGTAAGTGTAGCAGAATGAGCAGAGAAGAGGAAGAAATATGTTCAAATCTCAATGAAGGGTGAGTATATGTGCATATTCATCATGCTTGCACTGTCAGGTAAATCGTGTACACTGAGTAAATATGACAATCAGGCTCATTTGAAAAGTCTTTCTGGACTGTGCTATGAACTGATCATATATATAATATATAATATATGTGTGTTTGCATATGGCATATATATATACACACACATAGCATATACATGTATGCCTATGTCTGTTGTATTTTATTTATATATGTGCAGACATGCATGCACATTATGTATGGGCTGTGTGTATATGTATAAATTTACATACACCTATGTTATTACAAATTATGATTAGAGTGCTATTAATAAATTGATAAAGTCTGCTGAGTAACCAATTTTTTTTTCTTTTGATATTTCTTTTTCTATGTTTGTAAGATTCAACTTTCTAACTGCTGTGCAGCAGAGGCAGCGTTAGAATGCCAGAGATACAACAACAAGCACTTTCTTCCCCAGATGATTGCATAAAAACATTTCTTTCATTCCCATCTCACTTGTAGATTTCTCTCACAATGAAATTAACAGACAAGCTTCCAAGCTCAGAAAACAGAGTTTATTTTACTGTCGTTTCTGGGTTGGTGCTACTGTTGTTTTATTGTCCTAGAATAATAGTGCAGCTCCATTAGTGTTTTATACTCGTCTGCAGTAACGAAGTAATTCCAAGAATGAGCTGGACTATTCACACTGCAACACAACTTGTAGAACAATGAGAATGCCGACATTCAGAAGTAATAATAGTAGCATTCGCCGCACTCTGTCCTTCACTCTCAACAGATCTGCAGAACTTGGAACTGGCCATGGAGAACAGATACTTGCAAAGCAACAGCACCCCATGATGCCTGATGGAGTGTACCCTTTTAAAAGCACTGCATTCATTTTGACCTGTAAAACAATACATCTATATATTGGCTACAGTTTAATAAGTAACTGCTTCTTTTTTCTCTTCTTCCTTTTTTTGTCCTTGCTATTTTTTTATCGCTTTCTTTCCTTCTTTCTCTTTTTCTGTCTTTCCTCCTTCTTTGCTTCTCTTATATTTCTTTCTTTCGCTCTCCTCTCTCTCTCTCTCTCTGTACCCTCCCCACCTTTATAAGAGATTGTGGTTGATGTAGACTTTTACGAAACGCTTTAAAAAGAAATTAAATAACCCAAATGACTAAGGTGTAATGTATATGTGCTAGAACAAGTCCACATTTGAGTTGTTGCAGCCTATAACTGAAGTTCAAATACTGCTATAAAATGTGGGGAAGGGGAGTGGGGAGGGACTGGGGAGCAGGTTGGGATTACTAATGAGAGACGAAGGTTTTGATAGCACAGGAAGTTGTATTTTCTTGTTGTGAGGGCTGGAATAAACCACTGCTGCTTTGAATAAGAGGTCCTTTAGAGCCTTAGTTAAAACACCTTTATTTGGGCAGGGTGGAGGGATGCGCTAGTCATCACAAATATGAAGCAAAAAAAGAAAAAAGTCTACATGTTGCAAAGGAAACACTGTGAAATTCACAACAGCAACCAAGTGACTATTTTGCCATCTTCTAAACATATGTCTCAGGAGAAGAAATGGGAAATGATGGGTGTGTTATTTTTCCGTCTATGCATTCTGCACAAGGTCTGTGGGGATTTGTTGTTTGCTTGTAGAAGGTTCTGAGTGATGACTGGCTGATGTTTTATAAACACTGAATTTTTGAGCAAGGATTAGGGAAGCTGCTAGTAAGGAAGGCCGTTGATTGGAATACATGAGGAAACAGAACAAATCAAATCTATCCAGAGGCCTAATTCTTGCAGCTTGTATGTATCTTTCTGTAATTTAAAGAAAAGCAGCTAAGAATGTTTTATATACAAATATTTTAATTCAACATTTATGTTTAATTGAATCACCTATAGAGAGAGAATCAATTAATTATGAAATATTTGTCCCAGCCCTTCTCTCCACCTATACTTTATGTATATATATATTTCTAGATATCACTCTCTTTGTCACTTAAGGTAAAGAGGAAGATATCTACATACAAAAATAAATCTCTATATTGTCACCAAACTGTGACCTGGTATGTAGAGCTATCTTTCTCCTTTATTTATTCCTTTTTTTTAAATTTATTTATTTAATGTGATGTCTCTGTGGAAATATTTAGTGGTTCTTGTTTTGCAGTTTGTTACAAGTAGTCATTGCTTTAAAACTTTCATTGCATCTTGGCTGATTTCAAAGTGATGCCTAGGTATCAGTGTTAAAAGTTTTGTTCGTGAATCATGTGACCAGCTTCTCTCAACCTGACATGGAAAGTCTCTTGTATTACAGTGTATTTAATAAAAATGATGTCTTACAATAAACAATGTCATCCAAAAGAACGATAAAATGGTTACTTTAAAACACTAAAAATTTCATGAAGTGTTGTGTGCTGTTTTCTGTTGTTTGAATGCATTTGTTTACCTCCATTCTTTTTAAAAAGGATGAAATTAAGGAAAAGTTTTGTATGCTTAGAAACATGGCATGTTTGCACTCTAAAACTCTAAAGAAAAAACAGGTCAGTAAACTTTTACTTCATGGAAGAGCTGACCCACAATAACAGGACAAAGGAATAGCCAATCTGATGGCAGACTCATTTTTTTAGTCTTTGCTTTCCAAATGAAGATCCTGTTTGAATGCTTATTCATTTGGGCAGCTGTCAGCAAACACCTGCTTATCTTCTAGCAGAAGCAGGCCTTCAGATATTTTCTGGCTCTTCCCTAAAAGCGTCATTCAAACCACAGTCCTGTTAAAAATGTAGTATTTTCTTTTTAACTCATGTCAGTCTAGAATGAATATATTGTTAACAAATACAGCACTAAATCCAAGTCTTTAATATAATTAAGATTCTGAACGTAGACATCCAAAGGAAGGTTCAGCAACTGTATTAAGGATCCCTCCACAATCTGTTGATCTCAATCAAGCCCTTCAAGATCAGAGTAAAACAATACAAGAGTCACTTTATGAATGCGTTTACCTCTTTCTGCCAAGAGACCTCTCCAAGATTAGATGAGCTGGCTATAAGCATTCAATAGGTCAGAGGAAAATAATGCACTGAGAAGAAGCCTCAGGAAAAAATCTGTCCAAAACTGAAAATATCATTAAATCACACTAAAAAAATTTGTTGGCAGTTCATGTTTGTGCTGTGACTTAGAAATGCCTTACCTGTTTTCATGGTAAAATCTGGATGCCTTCTGGATTTGATGAGTTTTTGCCATCCCAAAATTAAATACCTCACCACAGGCAACTGCTTGCAATAAAGTCTGTTTGGCAGCAGCGAGAGCTTTAGAAACCCCTAGTGTTGAGCATGTGTAAGCATCACCCTGCAGTCCCATCAGCACGAGCACAACAGTTGCCTGCACACGCTCTGCACCATTCCCTTTCCCCAGGGCTTTTTAAGACTAGAGGCATGTAGCCACAGCAGGGACAGAACACTGCCAGTCCTCGTGGTGGCTTTGCGCAACGAGACACAAAGCCAGAGGAGCCAGCAGGGCCCATGGACTGCCTCAGCAGTACACTCAGAATTTTTGCAGCA
Organism: Amblyornis subalaris; assembly: GCA_018881555.1. Lineage (NCBI taxonomy): Eukaryota > Metazoa > Chordata > Aves > Passeriformes > Ptilonorhynchidae > Amblyornis > Amblyornis subalaris. The sequence goes on along the minus strand of JACAXG010000178.1, from coordinate 311,181 downwards.
TTGCAACAGGCAGGCAGGTACCTCTCCTGCACAGCCCAGCACTCTCAAGACTCCAGTTTGAGTTTCCTCTCCCCAGCAGCCATCCTGCCTACCCACAGAGTCCCATAGCTCCTTCAAGCTCATCCCAGATGGATCCTTGGGCAGGCAAGAGGTGTTGAAACATATTCTTGCTCATCTCTTGATCAAGGGAGGAGAGTGTTGTGTCTTCTGCCTTTCCCGCCTGGGCACATATGGCCTTGCAGCATGCACCATGTTTCAGAGCAGAGGCTCAATTTAAAAGCAATGCCTGGTGTCATTTTTATTGCCTTCTGTTCACTGCAACTGTAAGGGTAAAGGTGTTTGTTCAGGCTGCACAAGAGGCTTGGGGAAGACTAATCAGTCTGATGAGCTTCCTGATGCTCCCAAAACATGTCAGGCTTGGTAGGCTGTTCACGGTCACTCATGCACAGCTCAGCAATAGCCTTCCATGGCCTTGCAGCATCTGAAGACCTCTCAGCTCACCAGTGCCTGTCTCCTGCATAAAATCCACAGAGACTTGTGAAACACCAAACAGGTCAGCAAGGAATATGCAACAGTAGTCCTGCACCTGCTACTGCTAACTCTCAACAAACTTACACAACAGATTTCATGGTGAAGAAGTCTTTGTGTTAAATGACTCATATAACTGGAAAATCATCTTGATCACTTTATTACTTTAAAAGTGATTCACAGTGCCTATTGATTGTTCCCATCGGTATTTTTAATGGCTGTAATAATTTCTTTGTTAAATGGTGGGAAAGTTTATGTTTAAAAAAAAAGTCTTATGGCCCTTTAAAGGACAAAAGAAAAAATAAAATCTTGGATGTACTCAGGACAAGGTTAGGCAGACTCTACTAAACCAGCTCACAGGTTTGCTTACCAAAGCAGCTTATTACTATTTGACATAAACCATTGGTTCTGGTAGGCAAGATTGCATGCAACAAAGAAAAATATTTGAAGTAACCACCTGAAGAATTACCCAACTCATTTCTGTGTTAAGAACCCCATGCTTCAACCTCTTGAGCATAGACTGATGTGCACAACAGACAGAGTTTCTTCAGCAATTCATAACACTAGTAAAAAAGACCGTAAGCAGAACAACAGTGAACTGGAAAAACAATTGTTTTACTGTCTTGAACTGATAATCACATCATGCAAATAAATTTACTATAACAAGTAATACAATTTGAGCTAAAACTCAAGAGCTTGTGCTCTTTCTGGCTGGGGTCTCTATTAAATAGAATGCAAGGCAAAAAGAGATGGACAAGGAAGATCAGAGAGTAAATGTTTAAAATGTGTTGTAAAAATTAGATGTGTAGCTTTGCTGTCGCAACATCTGACCATGAAGACAAATAAAACAGATACTTGGCAAATTATTTACACATATTTAAAGCACTTCCAACATGGTAGACATGCTTCTAGGCCCAGCAGTTCTTTGTTATGATGCAATGACTGCTAGTGTCATGGAAGATCCAGGTCACTCTATTATCCTGATTTTTGTCTTTTTTTTTCTTCTTTATGAAACAGTTATTTCATAAAAAGTGATGCTGCTGTTCAGTGTGTTGCAGCATGGGCAGAGCTGACTCCAGAGTTCATTAATCTGGATTCTCCAGCTAGCCCAGTTAGAAACTGTCGGGAATGGCTAAGTAATTTATTGATGATTAGCAGGAATGGGAATACTGATTGACACAAGTAACTCCCAGAGTAGGGTCCTGTTCAGAGTAACCCAGGTTCTTCTTTGGAAAGTTGAGGCTGCAACAGTAATGACAAGGCATTTATCACCTTCTTCTTCACAGTCTGAAAACAATTTACAACTGGTTTATGATATGTGATCAAAGGGCAAAAATTTCGTCTCTTGACCCCTTTTCTGTTGCCCTTCTAGCCAGTGCTACCAGCACTGGACCTGGATAACATTTAAATTGAAGCTCTTTTCTTCCCCAGCTTGCACTGGCAGGTCAGAACCTCCCAGTCTGGCAAGGTGATCAACTTCATCCTTGAAGCAGACAGTTCTTTCCCAGTTGGTTTTTGCACATGTAAGTGTCCTCTAATTTCTGAGCCCTGCAGAGACAGCAGATGCTCTCAATATGTGTGAGGGCAGGTGAACAGTATGTTTTGTCCATGCAACAGAGAGGAGAATAAACACGTAAGTAGGAGCCAGCACAGCCTACAGAGCTGACAGAAGCTGAATTTGTGGTCTCCGGCTCTAAGCAGTGCTGAGAGGCCCATGGTATCCACCAAGGAGCAACATGGGAATGTTTCTTCTCAGCACACTCATGTCTTGTGCCCCAACACAGACGTTCCGCCCTTCCACCATGCCCTGCAGTACGTAAGGGATAGACCAACTGCAGCATGGGTGCCTCACAGGGGAGAGCACAGCCTTGGCCCTCAGCCTCATGTGACTTTTGGGCACTGTCCTGGCAGAAAAAGATGTCTCTGTGCTCAAGTATCTGAACCGATTTGGTTTGTGCATTTCCACATCATGATGGACATGATTCCTTTTCACTGGCAAATTCTGTGTAAAGTGCTGAAAATAGGCCTCCTGTTCTTCTGTGATGAGTCGGCACACTTCCATGGAACGCTTGGGGAGGTGGTGTGGTCTATGTCCAGCAGGGGGCATGTGGCTGTGGTCAGCTTGAAGCCTGTAATACTCGTTGACTCTTTCCTATGGCCTCTGTATCAGCCCAGGACCAATACTGGAGAGGAGGAAGAAGGCAGCACACTTTCACCGAGGCAGGCAAAGTGTGCAATAGTCTTGGTCTTAGGCGAGTGGGAAAAGATATTAATCACTGCAACGGGAGTCACCTGTCATTCTGCTCATCAGAAATACTCTGCACACAGCTGCCCACACTCCCACATTCATGTGCTGCTGTGGCATCAGAGCACCCAGTCAGCAACGGGTGTCTGTAAGAGTTGCAGTGCTGCCTGTCTTGGCAGGCACGGACTGGTACTTGTGACAAGGGGTGCATCTCCTCAGGAGTACACCATCAGTTTTGGGTAGATGTGCTGGCTGGGAGGTGCCACTCATTGCCACTCGGGCAACTTGATATGGTTTGCTATGCGGAGAGCTGATGCCTTTGTCCCCGTATCTTGGTCTTCACCATTTTTTGGGTGCCCTCTGCAGCTGCTTGAGGTCTGCTAGCAGAGAAGTGGATGACTCCCAGTTGAGCCAGGAGGGGCCAGCTCCCTGGCCTCAGCCACTCACCTTCTTTCTGCAAGACATGGTCCAACTCCTCCCTGGCATGGCAACTGATAAATGATTCAGTAGTGTAGCATTGTAGTTTTAATGATCTTGAGATTGAAACACAAAAATACCTGTCCTGGTTTTATTGCACCCATTAAATCTGTGAACAAAGGAGAACCAATATAGCTTGTCCCGGAGACTAAACATTCCTTAGAGGCACAAGCAGGCACATCACGTTTGACCCATTTGTCTCATGCTGGTGACCTGCTGGATGGCAGTAGCAGCATTTGCACCTGTGTGCCTCACCATTGTGGTGGGAATGCCTGCTTGGCCGGGTGCATTCCCATAACTCTTGCTGAGGTTGATTTTGAGAGCCAGCACACTGGCATATGGAGAAATCCACTGCCAGGATCCTGGCCAGAGTGGTGTCAGGTGGGCAAAGGTGCAGTCCTGCACTCCTCACACAGCTGCAGCTGATCACTGTTTCTAAAACTGGCTTTTTATTAATTGTGTGATTTCTTTTAAGCACTTGAGTTAGTCTATTAAATGCACTGCTGACATCCCCAGCTCCTGTAATTAACATTTCAACAAAAATCACAGCCAGGAACAGCAAGCCTTTAGGAGACAAAGCAAGACAAACATATGGATCTTGTATCCCCTGCTCCCCTCTCCTGCTTCAACCCAAAGTGCAGGGGGTTTGGCACAGAGTTTGTCTTCCAGTTCCTCTAAGCAGTTACACAAGAAAATCTCTGCAAATGATCCTTTATAAACTTGGGTTATCTCTTTCCTCTTTGGATTTTTTTTACTGCTTTGTGATTTGAGGAATTATGTGGGCAAATGTCATTGGCACCAGGTTTTTTTGCAACCCAGAATCTAAAGAGGCTTGGATAAGGGAAAGCGGATGGAGCCTAAACACAGTGCCTTCGATACTACGGAGACCACTGAGTAAATATGCACTTCGCTTGGTTAAAATAACACCTATTGGCAGTAATTGTTGTTGGGGTTTTTTCCAGTGGGAGTCTAATCGCTCTGGCAAGAGCTAGGTGATCAACAAGCTGTTTCAGTACGCTTTTGGCTCGTCTTGTGTTGTACAACCTCACAGATTTCCATGCTAGGCAACTACAAAGGGATCAGTGATGTTTGCAATATAAAACTGATATTGCAGGATATGCTGTTTGCCCAAGCTGTGCAGAATTCTATTGCACCATCATACACACTGCTTAGTGGTTATTTTTAGACTAGATTTGCTGCTAAACACCTATGTGAATGTGACTCTGGGCAGAGTCCAAAAATGGCTTTCCCAAACCAGAATGGCACACGAGGCAAATTTGGCTGCCAGCTCTTTTTGGACAAAGTCAACATTTTCCTTAAAAAGATGACACAGCATGCGGTCGTAAAGAATGCCACGTCCTTCCCAAAAGCATCCCTCAGAGGAGTCTGTCCCTCTGAGGAGCTGTTTGGGCGGTGCCACTTGCAACACACTTGCAGACACCCTAACACACCCAGGCAGATGGGTGCCTGCAGTCACTCACACACACACACAGGATAGCTCCCTGATGCAGCCGGAGGCAAAGAGGCAGGAAGGGCTCTTCTGAAGCAGAAGGCTTTTGCCCCTAGAGGGTTCAGGGAAGAAGAGCCGAGAATAGAGGAGGGTCCAGGATTAAATACCACACTGACAAGGGGCAGAGACAACATCAGGGACCAATAACATGAGGGCCAGGGGGCGGAGAGAAGGCGGGGTTACAGAACCACAACAATGGGGAAGGGCAAGGGGAGGAGCAGGGGAACAGGGCCAATGGGGTGTCTAGTAAGGGAGAACTTGCTAGAACAGAACCTTATAAGGGAACAAAGAGTGACAGGGCTACAGGCCAACCAAGTAGGATAAATCAACATATAGTAGCTAGGTCTGATGGGGGAAGCCCTTCCTTCTCACCATAACCGCGGGGAGACTTTAGACCTTGGAGCCTTCCCACCAGCAGTCTCCCATTGCATTTGGGCTCTAGAGCCCTGCTGGCTCTTTGGTCACTCGTGTGGCTGGCCTCACTTCAGCAGCATCCCCTACTAGAGGCTCAGCCACGGCAACAGAAATACAGCCAATGGACATAAAAATTTTTGGTTTCAAATTTGTCACACCAATATACCAATCTAGGCTCAGCACAATTAACAGCACACAACTGCAAAACTGGTGGCTATTGGGGGCTATAGAACCCAAACCAACAGAGTAGGAGCTGTGATATGAGGAATGGGAATGTTTTCTGGGACCCTGCCCAGGCATCAAGCGCTGCTGTTGTTTTACCTTCCAGAGATCAAAACCTGGAGATCTCAGTGGAACAGGTGTAATGGTAAAAGATTTGGGAGGCGATTAGATAATCTTATGCCAGACTAAGAAATCAAGCCAGAGCCAGCCCAAAAATCCCTAAAACTGACAGTCTCTACCAGTACCTTGAAATGCTAACAAAGCTGTTGCTTATAAACTGGAAAGAACAGTACTAGTGAAAGGCAGAAAAGTGCACCTGGTGGTACGTTCATCTTTCTGGCTGTGTGGTTACCTGCCATATTACTGATGGCATTGAGTAACACTGTCACATTGAGATAACCCTTCCATGCTGTTATTTTCTCTTTAAAACATCAGTGATTAAATATATGTGGGCAGCCAGCATCTTGGAAAATAATGCAGCACAGATTTGTTGTGTTTTACTTTAAAAAGACGCTACCAGCTGCCACCTTGCCTCCATTCTCATCCTGCACCTGGCAATTCCCCGGTGAGCAGGACATTCAACGTGAGACATAGACATCAGCTTGTTTTCTAGTGATGCTTAGGTGAGGTTAATGCTGGCCACCTTCCTCTCACTGATTACACAAAGTTAAATTTCTGCATCTTCCACTTCTGCTCTGACATAAAGACTTTGTCAAGAGAGACAAGTTACCATGGCAGTGCCTCTTAAATAGCACAAATTCAACACACATCAGTATCTGTACAGTAAATACAATAGAGTACTACTTATTATGCATTATTCTGCATTTGTTGGGTGGTAATTTGTGCAAAGGGCTGCAACTAACTCTTATTCATTCAATTATTGGAAAATAATTCTTCAAATCGGAAATGCTCTGAGCTTGGAAAGGAACAGAACAGAACTGACGAGCGATTAAGAAGACAGTGCTTCGCTTATTAAAATAGAGCCACTAATGAGGTTGCCCTTGATGGAGAGGCTGATATACCCATACTGGGTGCTGGATCAGGCCCGTACTCTCAGAGAAGTGCAGACTTTTAAGGGGTTTTGACAAGGGTGTGTTTTATTTTGTAGGAGATTATGATTGGTATTCTCACTTGCTGCCAGACCGCAATACGTCAGGACACATGGCTGTAAACCAGGTAGGCGGAGTTCAGCCAGGTTCCCTTCCCTGAGGTGAGAAGCAGTAAAAGGCAACTAGAAATCCAGCAATATTTACTCGGTTTTGAGATTGAAGCCGAATCATGATGTGTTTCACACCAAGGCGTGGGTCTTCCTGGTTTGGGCTGCACGTGTCACAGCTGAGCCAGGCCCAGCTAAGAGCAAATGTACATCTTCGTATATCTCCTAAATCAAACAAATAACTGTTCTGCCTCAATCTGGAGTGTGTGACACAGTGCACATTTTTCCGGGCTTGTTACTCTGCACTGGGAAGCCCTTACAATACACTCAGTTGCCTCTGACAGGCTTAATCTTTCACTATAGAAGTGTGCAGATCAAATTGTTCTATTGTTTTGCTTAGTTGAGCATTGTAATTTTTTAATTTTTTTTTCTTTTAAAGAAGACTGTGTACCATGCTTTGGCACTTGTAGACATCCTGATAAACTGATTTTCTGGTTCAGTGGTTCACTGCTCTAGTTCACTGTGAGTAGGGGAAGGAAGATGTATAATGAATATCTATTGGGAAACCTTTTACCTCTCTGCAGAAATAAGTGGTAAAAATTTCTTTGATGCAATTGGTGAGACTTGCAAGACATGAATTTATTTTCAAGTGCTCCAATGCCAGTCTGAATGATTTGGTTGAATGAGCATGGGGTTGTTCAACAAATTTTCTATTCATTTCCTCATTCCTCAGTTAAGTAACTGTTGTGATGAGCTAACACAGTCGTATAAAAAACATCCTGAAGACAGGACAATTTTCCTGGCAATACTTCTAAACCAAATTCTATTTGTTGTCTGCACAGTGATTAGCATTTACTGTTGCATGTGGTGCCACTGAATGAGCTCAGCGAGCCACTACTGTAAGGACCTCTGCTTCTTTGCATCTTCAGTGATGCCTACCACAGCAGTATGCTCAGGAAAAGATTGCCTTCTCACATGCTTATTCATCCCATTATTATAACAGTTCATGAGTTACCACTGGAGTTTGGTAGTTATATTTCAATTTAAAAATTCTAAAAAGGGTTTTAAATAAATTAATATGTGGAAAAAAGGTATCAGTGATACTGTTAATTATTGACTTTTACTTCCTGTTGTTAAAAAATGAAGTAGTTCAGTGAAAAATAAAGTTACTTCTAAGCAATTGTATAATAAAGCAAAAAAAAAAATTACAGCTATATGAAATAGAGCGAAATACAGTCATACTCTGGGAACAAACATTACGAGGTTCAACAGAACAGAAGTGAATTGTTTCAACGGTACGAACAGAAAAACAGATAAAAGAACTCATGTTGCCTTTATAACATTTCATAACATGAAAATTTATAGTGTGTGCTTAGTCTTCAAGAAAAGTGAACTATCCACTGGTGTTTCCTTATGGTAACGATATGATCAGACAGCTCCTTAAGGTTTCGTTTAAGTCAGTGGTAATCTTGCTGTGGATTTCAGAGGGCTCTTAGTCTGACAGCTGTCCATACAGTGCATTCACATACCCTTATGCCTGCAAAAAGCTCCCAATGGATATAAGGCTTCCGCCAAAGAGAAACACTGAGACTCTCTAGACATGAAAGTATGTCTCTTCCTAAATGTGAGATAATGACCGTTTTACTGCTCAGTTGCTCATCGTGCTAATCAACTATGTGTCATGGTTTGACACTGGCCAAACACCAGGCACCCACGAAAAGCCTGCTCACTCACGCTCCTCTGCTCTGCAACTGGACAGAGGAGAGAAAATTTTAACAAAGGGATAATGAGTTGAGATAAGGACCGGAAGAAAACACTTCAAGGGCAAAACAGACTCAACTTAATGATATAAGGTGAATTTATTACTAACAAGATCAGAGTAAGAGAATGAGATGTAAAACAAGCCCTTACAAATACCCTTTGCTCTCCCAGCCCCTCCCTCCTTCCCACCGATGGCACAGGGAGATGGGATGGGGGGTTTGCTCAGTTCATCACCCAAGATTTTTTCCGCTGCTCAGGGAGAGGAGTCGTTTCCCCACTGCACCGTGGGGTCCCTCCCACGGGAGACAGTTCTCCGTGAACTTCCCCAGCATGGGTCCACTCTCACGAGCAGCAGCACTGCCAAACCTGCTGCAGCGTGAGTCCATCCCATGGGCAGACAGTCCTTCCAAAACTGCTGCGGCGGGGGTCACTATACCACGGGGTGCAGTCCTCCAAGGACGGCTGCTCCAGCCTGGAAGCAAGGCCTCTCTCTCCACTGGGATTTCCTCTGGATCACAGTGTCCTGGTATCCACCCGCTCTGGCGTGGGCACCTCCCCCACGGGCTGTGAGTGGATCTCTGCATCCCCCATGGACGTCCATGGGCTGCAAGGGGACAACTGCCTCACCATGGCCCTCACCACAGGCTGCAGGGACATCTCGGCTCCGGCGCCTGGAGCACCTCCTCCCCCTCCTTCTGCACTGACCTTGGTGTCTCCATTGTTGTTCCTCTCACATATTCTCACTCCTACTCTTCTTTAGCTGGAAAATTACAACTGCGCCACCAACTTTGTTATGATTTCTTCTTAAATCTGTTATCACAGAGGCATTACCATCATCTCTAATTGGCCCAGCCTTGGCCAGCAGCACGTCAATCATCAGAACCATCAGGGATTGGCTCTGCTGGACATGGTGAAAGCTTCCAGCAGCTTCTCACAAAAGCCTCCTCTGTGGCCTCCCTGCTACCAAAAACCAGGCCCTGCAAAACCAACACACTATGCCAGCACCAATATAGGCAGGAATAGAGAAGAAACAGAAAATATCATTGTGTCACTGAACAAATCTTTACTCCTTAAACTTTGCATGTATCTCAAATAGTACTGTAGAACAGGAGACAATTCAAAGAAAGGCCCCCAAAAAATCCAGGTTGTGGCAACAGCTATCATGAAAGAAATGCCTCAGTAGCATCCTAAACACAGTCCTAAGTCTTCAGAACTAAGGAGGCGAAAATGAAGAATTGACAAATCCCAAGTGGTATGGTGAAGGTGAATATGGCATGATTACTTTTTTTTCAGATGCAGGTGCTGAGAACAAAAGGAAATAGGAGCATGCTCTGGAAGCAACAAGAAAAGACACCCTTCTGCAGTTTAGCTGCATAGCATCGCCAAAGCTTCTTGTGGGCAGCAGGAATGAAAACAGAATAAAAAAATTCTGGACATATCATTGGGGAAAAAATCTACTGAAAAACCTTAAAAAGTAAGAGACCGTTTCACTGGGGAGGTGCCACAGAGGTTGGTTTACAGCCCACATGAGGGTGGAAAAAGATTCTGGTTATTACTGTGTGTTCCTGCTGTCCTTGCCTCCTTCTCCAGACAGCTGCTACAAGTGGCTGCTGGAGTTGGGAGACTTTGATCTGTCAGGGCACAACCACTTTCACCTGATTATTTGACTGCAGCCATGACTTTCAGCAGTACAATTTCTGATAACAGGAGCTTCACATGTATTCTGAAGTATTAATTGCAATACTAACAATGCTCTTTAAGATCATTAGTATCTGACAATATTGTTTCTGAAGTGGAATTAGTTTTTTTTTCCTTTAAATATATATTTTTATTGAGGAACCAAAAAGAGCAGACAATGAAATTTCATGTATTTCAAGCAAACTCAATCTTAAACAAAAGTCATCTCATTAAAATGAATTAAAATGCAGTAAATGGATTTAAATGATCCATGTTTTTACTTCTTTCAATATTGAGCATTCTTTAAATTTTTTATGGTTTTGATAGAACTTTTTTTCTATTTGCTACTTTTTTTCTCATATGAAAGGTGCTTAGGAATTACTGGAATCTGTAGAGAAAATGACTGTAACAATATGCAATACATGGAGGACACAAAGTGATGGAAGAGAAAAATTTGTGCTCGTACACTTTTCAGTTATCATCTAGTAATTTTCCCTGAGATTACCCAGATGCTCAGCTCCTATCCCCTTGGTGACTTTAAAAAAAATCTCCATCAGGTGTTTCTCATACCAATGACAGGTTAAAGTCCCCAAGTTTTTTGAGGCAACTCAAAAATTATGGAAGTACATGGAACATGCAAGTGGTATTAATTGCATTGTTTCCCTGTTAGAAGTCATATTTTAGAAACCCCTGCAGATTGTATGATCTCTGTTCAGGTGCCTTTGTTGCTTGGCTGTGGTCCCCAAAATCTCCCACGGTGGAGGTCTCTGCTCCAGGTGGTACTGTCACTACCCTCCCCGACTTCCTATACAGAAAGATGATCGTGTCCCAAAGCTTTCAAATCTGTAGATTGTATGTGGGGAACTGGTTAATATACTGTATATGCCTTTATAAATATCTGTCTCCATGGTATGCCAAATGGAATAATGTTCCCTCTGCAGGGATGGGCAGGACAGCTCACCAGTATCTTCACTTTTGGCATTTTAACTACAACTGCAGCCTCTTTTAAACTCCTACATGTTTATTCATGTGTTTTGTATGCCACTGTATGTTCTTCTTTAAATGAAAACAAACAAGATACTGTCTTTTCCAAAAAGCTGATAAGCTGGGATAGAAAGAAATATGTAAGCCATTAACTCCAAAATTAAATTGTCCTCAGAATTATTAAATAACTAATGATTTAGAGAAATCAGAAAGAAAGAAAGTGGGCAAACCCTAAAAAACCCCAACAAAACTTGCTGTTGTTTGTTTCTACCATGCAGCACAAACTGCAGTGAGTAAACAGAATATTCATCATTATCTTAGAAACAAAAACAAAGTTTAAAAAAACCACCAAGTAATAGAGAACAGCCACTTCACTGGTGTTTCTGAAGATATTCTTTGGGTGACAGTTCGAAGCAGAGGCTTACACTGAGAATGGCGGCTACTTCAGTGGTGGGCGTGATGTTTGTCAGTGCATCAGACACGAACACTATATATAAATGAGCAAAGATTTTAGTCTGTAATGGATCCTAGACTGATTACTGGGGATAATGTAATTAATAAATAGCAGGAGTGAGGACAAGTGAGGCTTATGCCACAGGAAAACATTTTAAAAGCACCTATTTATCAGAAATCATTTAAAGGATTGGGTTGAGACAAATGAATAGTAAATCCCACTAATCTTATCTGCAAAACCTGTAGCTTCCTACTAAGATGAATTCTTTGTGTTCATGTAGCCTGAGGTTTTCTCTCTTCAGAAACACTGTTGAACAAGAGCATTGCTTATTCTTGGTGCTTTTGTTGTCTCCTCTACTTCTCTTTTTCTTTGTTCACTTGTGTTGAGTTCTGAGTTTGGGGAGGTAAATAAACAAAAAAAAGCACATGTAAGAGTACCTGATGAGTTAGAAGAACCAGAGGATGTAGATGCAGAAGACTGGAGATGTGACAGTCCATCTCAGCAGGACATGCAGGATGAATCAAGCAGAAGGGGTGAGAAACCTTAGCAACATGAGAAAAAGCTACCTGTAATGTCAAAAATCAGGCTTCTTTGAAGAGACATTTGATTGACTTAAGTGGTTGGGAAACTGCAGGATGTTTCACACTGTGCAGGTTACTTGTGCTCAAGCCAGCAAGGGATCAAGAGTATCTGTAGATAAGACTAACAGAGTCAATCTGACACAGGCATAAGGCAGCCAGTTTATATGTTGCCTGTTTTAAAAAGCCGCCATTCATCCTGTTAAGCTATTTATACAGTGATAATATTCTGAATAGGGACATATTTGTGCTAAGAGTTTCTTTATCTTATGCACTACATAAACTTTGCATGCCACCTTAATTGTATTTAGCAGACAGGTAATTTATTCCCAGCTGATCTTGGGAAGCTATAATTCATCCCAGGCATGTGAGCAATTGCCTCCTCTTTCCATAAGAAGAACTCCATGCAGAAATGCTGCAGGATACTGGGATATATGCCATAACAATCACTGGTGAGTAATAAGCCCCATCCCAAGAAGGTTTGACACAAGCATTGTGCTCTATAAGTACAGTGACATAGTACTGGAGTTCAGGACCTCACTGTCATTATAAACTGAAGCATAAGTAGATTCCTTTGTCATTCGTACAGATTAATAGCCCTGTATACACTATGGGAAAGTTCCTAGAGCAAAATTATTAATAATTGTAATTAAGAGCTTTTCTAAATTCCTGTATCCACAACACCTAAACAAAAAAAAATTACAACATGCCTCTGAATCTATGAGCAGGACAACTCACAATTACCTTCATATTTGACACACTAATTTAAACTAATGCTTCCTTTAAACCCTTATATATTTATTCCTGTGGTTTGTACAGTGATGTGGTCTGCTGATCATGTTGATCCATCTCTCATAACTATCACCAGAAAATAAGGGGATATAGGTAGAGAGGCGGAATAACACCAGTAGAAACAGGGAGACAGAGATGTTATGCACACTTGCACACCCATTCTTAGAAAGGGCTACAATGCAAACATCTGGAGCCCACTGGCGCATCGACACTCGGATTGTAACACATCTTTTGGAACATCTTTTTCAAAGTAATCACAAAGCTGCCTGCAACTTTTTCTGCCAAAGCCCAGAGGTGGCCTAGGGTTCGAAACACTGCTTTGCCCAAGTAAACGGGGAAAAAGGAGGTAAAAGGCCCCCTGTAAAAAACACTGGTGCAATTTAAAATTTTAGGGAGCTAACTAATTTTTCTTAGTTATTATCAAAATAGTAGTTTAGAACATTGTTGGAAATACTGTAGAAGAAAATGAAATTAAAACTAAACTGAAGAGAAAATATTTGTTCCCTTGGCTGCAGCAAGTGAAAATTTCCTACTGAAAAGTTTGATACACCAAGAAAACCATGCACTTTCCAAAGTAGTAATTATATTTTTTATCTATTAGCCCCCTCTAATTAGTGCCAAGGCTGTAATGGTTTGTGAAATCACCTTCAGGAGGAGAGTGGCCCTCATTAAAAACTCAGTGCTTTGTTCACAGAATCTGAAAATCTCACCAAAAAGACAAAAGTTAATACTAGATTAGCAAAAGCAGCAAGGTTTGATTGATAACCTTAAAATTGCTAGATATAGAACACAAATTCTTGCCAAGAGCTTCATTTTGGTTTAAGACAGCTTGAAAACTTTTTTTCTCTGTTTTGGCCTTTTGTTTTCATTTCCTCCTAAGGGTGTAGGAACAGCCTGCTGAGTTCATCTGCTTTATGTCAATCAGAAATGTCTGTGTACAGAGCAGAGGAAAAGAAACCTTGCTAATGGAAAATACTCATTTAAGGAAAACAGCAAAATTATTCCGAGCATATAATCTCAGAATAAATACTGAGTTTATTCTCAATATCAGAAAATTAGTAAAACCACTGAAAATAAACTATTTTAAAGAGTAATTAAACCCATAAAACCGAGTGGATTTAATTTTTGGTTGATTTTGTAAAATTCACTAGGAAAATGGCCTGATAACAAATTTTGTGGAGATGTATAATTTTTCCAGAATCTTTATGCACAACCAAAAATTTTTCTTTCTCCCTTAAATTTTCCCAGAGTACTTCAGCTTGAATGAAGGACTAGTAATGGACCAAGATTTTGTAATATTTATCAAAGCACATGACTATAATTTTTAAAAGGATTTTGACATTAGTTCAAATCACTGACAGCTTCTGAAAGGTGGTGCATTTCCCTGACTAGATTTTTTTAAATTTTACTTTGTTGATGGCAAAGGATACACTTAAGGAAGATTCTCTTTCTTATAATGAAAATCTTGTTGACATTTTAGGGTACAATTCAATTGCTACTGCACATCATTCAAAGTGCCTCAAAAAAACTTAAGGACCATTAACACAGTCTTATTTTCTTTCATACATGCTTTCATACTGTAGAGAGAAGAAAGCAGAACAAAACTAGACTGAAGTCTATTGTCGTGCTCTGGCATGGCTCAGAGCTTGTGCCAAAGCCCAGGACCTTTCATTTTTGTATGTAAAGTGTTAATTTGTCCAAAGCCCAGGGAAGTCCTCAGGAGTATTTGCAATGAGCTGACTGGCCTGAAGTCAAACCTCAAATCAAATGAGACATTAGTAATCAAGAAGTTATTTAAGAATGTTTTTGCAGTTACATTTTACACCTCTAAGTATTCTGGAACTGTGGTATGCCATATAATTTTAGAATTAAATGCCTTTCAGTCATTTATTTTAAAAAGTAAACACTGTTCTACTTTTTATTCATTTTCATTATTTTAAATTCTAATTGCAGTAGAATTTTGCAATGGTAAAAAACCCCATGCATTTTACACCAGCACAGAAAACCACACATACATACACACGTTTGCAAATACGTAAGTACTATTTAAATTTTTCTGCTTCTTGTGGCAATCAACATGTACTTAGTGCAATGGCACATGCAGGATGAAGTACCCAGTTAATATTTCAAAATCAAAAATAATTTATCAACTATGCTATAAGAGCAAATATGTCTGTATGTATGTGTTTCTACACAAATAAATGCAACAAACTAGTAGTGATTTTTCTAGTCAGCAAACTGTATCAGTCTATGATTTTGTATATAACTAAGTAAACTGCATACTCTCATGGAGGGCAAGAAGGGATAATTGTGTTAAATTATTAATTAACAGGATGAAAGTGTAACAATGATATCTGAACAATAGGGCAGAATTTCAAGGTCTCATCTGGAAATAAACTGTACTAGTGCTTTTACTGATTACATTTAGCTATAATTTCCAATACATTAGAGAATTAACTATGCCCTTCAAGAGCTTGGAATGCATCAACTCAAGGCATTTGGTTTTGAAAGTATTTTAAATATTACCAAGGAGACAATTTTCTTCCTGTCTGATGATGTCCTTTTGGCTCCAGTATCAAAATAATTACATGTTTTTTGTAACCATAAAACCATATCTGAATGCCTCATCCTTCACAAATGCAAGTTAAACTTCACTTGTGATTAAATTTGAATGAAAGGATATCGCTAATTTCTAACAAAGTTGATGGACATCTGTCTTTGTTGTGATGCCTACAGAAATTGAATCTCTTAACAAATGAATCACCCTACACAAAAATGCTAATAAATGGGAGAGCTTTGCGGGATGAACAACAAAAGCATGTTCTCCATTGCATAAAGCCCCTGCAGGAAGGTGTAGCCAGCTGATGAACTAAATGATGAGATTGTTTTACAAATGAGAAAACCAGCCTTCATGTTTCCATCTACCTAAAATAACCACTTTTAGGATATTCTTCCATAGAGGTTTAACAGGGACTCGTGGCCTGCTCAGCATGGATCTGGAGCAATGCTGCACTCAGGTGCATGTGTGGCCCCACAGATGTGAGTGCCAACTCTCTGGCTTTCCTAACAGTGAGTTTGGAAAATAAGATTCTTTGAAAGATGCACCTCTTTGGGGGTAAGTTAACCAGGACACTGAAACCTCAAAGCCCAGCTCCAGAAACAAAAATCCTGAAAGCCAAGTCCCATGGATCACTGCACTGTGCCACTTCTGACATGTATGGGATGCCAGGTATGAACCATTTCTCAGCCATCTGCAGTGCTCCTGGCCCTGAAATTGTCCTGGGTCCTGCCATTGCAATGAAACTGGTGTGGTAAACTCATAGCCAACTCAGGTCTAAACTGAGAGCTAGCTCATTAGGGCAGCTGTGAGAAAAAATTTATGAAGTTTAAGGCCAGAAGGGACCATTAGATCATCTAGTTTGACCTTGTGTACATCACAGGCCATTACATTTCATCTAGTTATGACTGTATCTTGCTCCATTAACTCTGGTTGATTTATGTGTGCTTTCCTGCCAGGCAGCTAGACTTAAAGTCAAGACAGGGAGAGGCAAATACTTGTCACATCCCTTAGAAGTGTGTCTAATGGCTCATCTTGGATCAAGTAACGAAAGACATGTTCTCAGTTTTCACCTAAATATATTGGACCTTTTCCCACATGCTGGCTTGTTGTGCCTTTATGCACTATGTCAAAGACCATTAAAAAAGCCTTGCCTATTTTCTCTCCATCTTCAGATTATTTCTTGAGAGGTTTATTGGTTTGTCTTTTTTCTTTCCCCTGAGCATTTCTAACTTTTTCTGAAAAAATAAGATGAATTTATTCTTGTTTTGTCCGGAAAATGCTCTACTTGTTTCAGTCCTAGTATCAGTTTTTTGTTTCTTCAGATTTTTTCAGCATAATTTTACAACTGTGAAGGATTCTCCTAGCAGTCAGTTTTGTGCGGTACAGAGAGGTAAAATTACCTTAATGTCCTCTCCTAATCACTTCTTCCTTGTTTCCATGAGCAAAGGACCAAACTCTATAGGAGCCTCCCATAAATGGCTTCTCTTAGCATCAGGCTATCTAATGATCACATTAGAATTTAAAGTGCTAATGTACCAGAAAGTAACCTTGAGGACCCAGAATAAAAGGCGTATTTATGTGCTCAGTCTTGGGACCTCAAGTATTTGCAGTTCCAAAATTTAAAACTGGTCACAAAAACTAAGATCTTGTGTGTTATTACCGTTCTTAGTTTTGAATCCTCCCCATCTGTGAGATCACATTGTCCATGCTTCCATTAAGACTGAAAACATGAAAAGAAGAAAAAGACAATAGCTTATTCAAATGAAAATGTAAGATATTAAAAATGGAACTGTTATCCTATTGAACTGGAGATCCTTATTGACTTACAGAAATCAGCAGAACTGTAAAGAATTACAGAAATGCTTTTTCTTAAAACCTACTATTTTCTCAAGTAAATTTAGCAAGTGTAACATGGTAAACAAACACTTAATGGGAGACAGGCATCGTGGGACCTCTTTGTTCATGTCACTTTGTTCATCCTGAGCATAAGGTCAGTGATCCTCCTTCTCTAAGACTACATCACATCTCCAAGAGATGTTGTGGTTTGCATTTATATTGGTCACCAAGTGGAATTAGCAAACTCAGTCAACATTATGTCCCTTGCTATAAAGCACATTTAATTTAAATCCTTTTGTATATCCTCCCCGTTTTTTTTCACAGAGATGCACTTCAGCTTTTGAATGTGTTGTGGGAAAAGAAGAGACAGTGGGTGCGGGGGGTAATTCCCCGCAAGTGGCTATGGCTAGCCTAGAAGACGTCACCTCCGATGTGAAGCCCTCCTTCTCGGAGGAGGAGTCAGAGGAGGAGACGGACGTCTAATCTCCACCCTCTCTCTCTCTCTCTCTCCCCTTGCAAGTGTCTTAGAGCAAGGGTAGGCCTGTCGGTCTTGAGTTAAGTACTACCCATTATTCTGGAAAGTTCTGTTGCATTCGACGCCCCATTGGTTGATGTTCTTTGTATCCGCCCCTACGCTGTACTGATTCGCTGGTTTACCCTCAGATCCTCCCCTCACCCTATTTCCCATTGGTTGTAACCCCTTTTCTCCTCCCCTTCCCCCTTCCCTTATAAACTGATGCAACCCTGAGCTCTGGGGGATTCTCCTTCAGGCTCTTTCCTGCCTGAATCCCCATCCCCTCGTTCGTTCCCTTACTAAAGGAGAGAGCTGGGAGACCCCACTCCCTGACCCTTTGCCTTTCGCTCTTGGCTCCTGTCTTCTATTGGCGTTCCAGCGACAGGCTCCTGCCGAGTGGGACAATCTCAGGGTGAGACATCCACCCCTCCCTGGGGAGCAGCAAAGCTCCTCAGTAGGGCTCCCACCATTGGCACGGAGCACGGCCAGACGCTCCGGAGTGGCCCTCGCCTTAATTATTTTATTTTTAATACTACAAGTGTGCACCAAAGCTGGGAAAATATCATGCTTCATAAATCAAGGGGACAATCTGGCCTTCATTACAGAAAACTCACAGTGAAATCCAGACTCCACTGGAGTCAGCGGAAAAACTCCCATTGACTTTACAGAGGTCATGGGTTTGAGTGTTGGAGAGATTAATCTGTGTCTCCCGTGTTTTCCTAGGTTGTAGGCTTATCAGCCTCCGGTCTACAAAAGCAAAAAATTAATTGAGACCAATCCAAATAATTATCATCTTCTCTCAATCTTCAACATCTCTCTCAGTTACAAGCTGCACTGCCATACTTGATAATAATTCCTGATGTTTAGCTAACACAGCACAGGGAAGTGTTTCCTGAACTTTTTAACTTCCCCTTTGAAAGATCTTTTTCCCTCTCACGCCAAGTTTCTCTTTCACCTCTCCAAGTGATGGGCCTGGAATGGAGGTTGCAGATACAGGGACAGCTTGCTTTCAGCCTCAACATGCAAGCCCTTGGTGAAGCAGCAGTGGCAGAACAGCTTTAGTCTGTGATGGATAGATGCTTTCCTCAGTGTGTTGCTCTCAGGGCACATCACCAGAGAAACTCAGGATGCCAGGTGAAGGAATGGAGTAAGAGTGACTGATGAATGTGCTGACAGTCGAGTAGATCTGCTCACTTTGAGTTATAAAACACTACACCAGTGCTTGTCACCTTGAATATCCCGTGGTTATGTACACCTACTGCAGGTGCAGGCTGTTCTCTTAAAGTTCTCTCAGGCAAAAAAACTGTAAAAATCTTTACGTGTGCAAGAAGGAAACTTCTGATCCCCACACATAGCAAAGGTATGTTTGATGAACAACTTAAGAAGAGTGCTGCAACAGGAAACTACATATGCACAGGGCACACGAGGGCTGATGCTGTCCAATTTCCAACCACAGAGAAGTACTGGAGGAGCAGACTGCAAGGGAGCAAATGCTGCTCTTGGACCTGCTCTTGGTTCCCTGCAGCCTTTCACCATGTTTGTTGCTAGATGGCTCATTGTTACACCTCCTGGTGTGTCCCTATAGAGTGCTTTAGTGAAATATTACCTTAATAATCAATTTCCTTCTGGATCATCTTGCTTGGGTGATCCTCTCTGATTTACCAAGGAAAAACAACAACAACAACAACGGCAAAAAAACCCCAAACAACCAACCAAACAACCCCAATCCAAAGAAAAACATAAAAGGGCATGCAAGTGCATGCTGGCACAGAATGACATTCCTCTTGTGTTTTCAGCTGCCACTCACGAAGATGGTGAGGAGAAAGCACTGGTGGTCTTCTCATGCTGAGCCAGGAATTAAATACCATGCTTGGATTTAGAAGACCTGGACTGAAATTCCATCTCAGCAATATTTGGAGCTTGGATTAGAGACAAGTGCAAAGCTTGTAAAATTATTACTGCGTGAAGATTCTGTGTGTTCTTGAGATTTTTAAGTCTAAACTCTAAACAAAGCATTTTTGTGTTTCAAGAAATGTTTCTTCATTTCTTTTTCTTCAGCCAGCACTGCCTAACAAAATAGATCTGACTTCACAAGTCACTTTGGTTGATTCAAAAGTTAATCTCTGAAGTGCTACACAAGGCAGACCAGTGGCCAAGTCTCCAGCTGGTATCAATCACTGACCCCCCATATAAGTCAGTAGCCAATGGGGGTAGACATCAGCTTTACAGGCTGGTTCCTGCTGTTTTCCTGGTCCTCTTCACACAAGCCAAGTAGGTGCTATGAGACATAGAAAACACAGACCCAGAGTTAGTTTTCTGTGGATAGCAGCTCTGTGCAGGAAAATGTAAAGGCAGGCCAGGCACAGATTTTCACTTCTGTTGTCCAAGAGTGGACTATGAGTTCTTTTTCCTGACTATACCCAAATATTAAGAGAGGACAAAGACTAATCTTAAATTGATTCCAGCTGTACATATCTTATTGCAGCTGTCATGGTCTCCTGGGATTCTCTAGCAGTCCTAATCTACACAAGTCCTGGGGCCATTGCTGTCCACAGAACAGTTTTACTTACGCTTACAAAGCATTGCTCTAAGTTCAGTCTTTTATAAGCACTTGAATAAGGGATACACATAATGATCCTGCTTATAATTTACAAAATAATTCTGCAGCAGTTAACTCTGTGTTGTTATGAATGCTGGCTGCCCAAGGGGGCCCCTCCTCGGACACCATGGGTGTGATGGGGCCTGCTTTGTACAAGGCTGGAGAGCATAAAGGGTGAGGAAACTTAACCTCATGGGAGGCTGGTGGAAGGACACGGGGTGGCCATGGCTTGTGCGTGTATGTGTGCATGCAGGCAGAGGGACACACACAGCTCAGGGCTGGAGGTTGCCTCCCCAGTTATCCTCTCCTCTCTCTGGCGTCTCTAGATTGAGCAAGTGGGTATGAGAAAATCTATCCTTGCGAGGCCTTGCAGATATTGGGTTACTACCAGGAGCCCATTAGCAGTAACACTATTAATCTTCTGGTAGACATTTAGAGAATAAACCACAAACCATGCAAGAACAGCCAGCAGGGAGGGATGAAGCATTGAAAGGTTGTCCTGTCTGTCAGAGCCCAGTGTGAAACCACAGCTGCAGGGCTTTACCAAAGAGCAACTGAGTTGTGATCCCTGCATGATACTGGCTTACCAGCAGGGCCAAGGTTAAAAAGTGAAATGTGACCTGCAAGGAAGACCTGGTCTTGCAAATGCCCCAGCTCATTTGGCTGCAGTTGAACTCAAGGAGCCAGTCTGGCCAGGCTTAGACAAGGAACCATCAGAAAGATTCAGTGGTGAGCGCAAGGTTTGCGGAAGTCTTGATTAGACTTTTGAGGATCTGCCCCTGATGTATTATCTTGTGTCTTTGACATGAAATTCACCATGGAAGAAAAATTTTGTCAGGGTAAGGCTCTTTTTGAAGAGCATATGAAGACTGTCCAGGAAATGTGCCATTAATTTGTGCGCTTATCTACCACCTGCACCTGACTTGTCTCTTCAGTGTCTCTTAAATATTATTCACTAATGTTGTTGGGGTGTCATGTAATCATTTGGCAGCTACTTGGGAAAGCAGGAATTATCATGTAACATCATTAAGATGCTGGTGTCCTCATCCTATCTGAGCAAGTCTCTGTCATTGGGTGGCTTGACTTACACTTCGTTTACCACCATCTCCAGCAGAGCAAAAGCAATTGCCTCTAGTCTGACCTCCAAGGCAGAAAAGAGGAAATTGCAAATAATGTAAAGGAGGAAAAATCTCACTATCTAAAATGTTGGAAATATTGGTGATGTCATCTAGGTTCATCAGAACTGGCAAAAGCTGAGCTTTTAGACTTTCTTGGTATTGTGGGACACCTTCTCTTTTCCTGGATTTTCTCTGACAGTGGGAGAGGTCACACAGGTTGATATTACCTAGGAGGATGGATATTTTCACAGTGTCAAAAAGAAATCAGAAGCTGGTGATTTTTGCTTACCTCACTGTCTCTGGTGGTGTTTATTTTAGCTCCATGTAGAGCAGGATGGGCTCCTGCTTGATGAATCTAAATCATAAAGCAAGGGTTAGTCTTCACGATCATGGTACATGGAACATGCACACCTTAGTCAATATGTAGCTGCACCTTGAAATGCACCAGAAGGGAGGTGCATGTGACAGGTAAGTTAGAGGTGCTCTGACTGACAGTGACAGCAAAATGTGTCCTAACACCAAGGCAAACACTCAGAGCATGGCCTATGCTCATCTCCATCTTAGTCTTGCCACAAAGATTTCTGGACAACCCAAGCAAGAGAAATGAGGCTTCTAGAAAACTGCAGGTATCATCAATTTGAAGGTAGCAATCATCTCCTGTTTGCTTAAACTGTGATGTGTACTCAAGCCCATACGTACAGTACAGATGATTAGACTACTATCTTTCTTGCTGAATATGAAAAGACTGCACACACAAAGAGGATAGCAAATTAATTATCCAGAACACTGGTTTCCAAGATACAGTATATGAAGATTAATGTTTGCATTTTCCCTTAGAATGAGAGATAGTGACCTTAAATAAATTACTCCGAATTGCAGTAATGAACAGTGAGAATAAATCAGCTTCCTCTTTCATTTCCAACCCTACTACATAATCTCCAGCTACCTAAGGAGATTTCCACAGCTGGCAGAATACAGTGACTATCTCCATGTCTATTATTACTATGTCTATATATTGAAGTTGGTCCTCTATTCAACACAGCAATAAAGACCACTGCTGCACCTGTGGCTTTTGCTCTCCAAACCCAAGTTCTCCTCTTCCCCATAACCAGCGTCCATGGGAGCTGAAGCACCAGCACTTGGAAAGGTCCATATGCCTTCCTTATGTTGTTTTTTTGACTTGTGGAGGCAATGGAGTGGGCGATGAGAGCTGCAAAAGGGGCAGTGGGCCAGTGGGCCAGTGGACAGTTTCCTTGAGAACCTGGCCCATATGCAGGGTGCCTCATGCTCACTAATTTCCACCTGCCCCAGCCAAGCGGGTCAGACCCACAGGGTCTGACATGAGCACAAGGATGACAAAACTACCATGTCCTTGACGGTCAATTATCAAGAATGAAATTCCTCAGTGTTTGCCCCCCATTAGTGATGGTCACTGCTTAATATGAAGTTGCGTATGAAGTTGCTATGCAGGCAAATAAGTGAAGGTTACAAAAGCCTGAAACTGGGAGAGAAGTGAGCAAAAATAAAATAGGGGGAAAAAAAGAAAATTAGGGCTGGCCTTGCTGTGACAAATAGTCACAAGAATAAGTGAGCTGTATTTTCAAAATGTCTCTATAAACAAAGACCCCCACACTCAATCATTTTTATGATTTGTGCTTTGGTTTCGCTCTTGTGCATGTTCATAAGATATGACTGTACCTGAACTGCCCTAATGTTAAGAATTTCCTGGCTGCTGAAAAGCTGGTAAACATAGCTGTTATCATAACAATCTCCTCAGCAGGCAGGACAGTGAGCCTAGGCTGAGAGGCAGTTTCCCTATCATCCGTACCTGTTCCTGGAGGATATCCAGGAACAGCATGGTTTTACACATGTGTGCAATCTGATCCTGGGGCAGGGAATGCAAAAGACATGAGTCACGTCACCGCACAATTCAGCGGTAGACAAGGTCAAAGATATCAGAATGCGCTGTTGTAACACTAAAATCAGGTGCCAAACAATGCCCAAAACAATGTCAGCATATATTTTCATATACTGAGTCCACCCTGAAATAAAATTATTTTGAACCTTAGGTCCTTTTTGGAAAAGTGCTCCAACAGTAGGCTTTCAAATTGGAAACTACATCTATCATATTATCTATAGTTATTGGGCCATTCTAATGTTGCCCCAGAGATCGCCTGAATGAGTAGGAGTCGAAGAATTAATACTAACAATAATTTATAGCTATTTTTTTGTCAGTATGAAGAGAGAAAAGAGCATGAGTGGCACATTGTAGATGAAATGAGCCATATTGCAGTTACCTTTTAGTTTAAATGGCTTTGGAATTGATCTGTGAGGTTTTTGCCTTGGCGATGTGTTTTTGGCATGGGTTTTGGGGGCTTTTTGGTTTGATTTAATCTTACGAACTGAAAGGTGTTTATTTAGGACTCTGTTGGTTCTTGACTTGAGTGTTTTGGGTGCTGTGACCTTTTTTACAAAAAATTACAAGCAAGTGAAGTGGTACTCTTTGTACTGACCCTTATCAGACCCTGAAATCTGATGTTTTAAGAAGCTGCAGAAGTGATCAGTGTATGAAATTTAGCTAGACTGTGTTTCTCTAAGAATATATAAACAAGTCTTTCATACAGTATTATCCTCCCAGAATTCTGATTTAGGAGGCATCAGGTAAGTTTTAAGCTTATATTATTATCTCCTAATTGTTTTCCTCTTCTTTGTTATGAAGACATAATATAATAATATTCAGGACAAATAAAGTAAAATCATTGTTGCTTTTGTTTTTTTCACTCCTACCAAATGTCCAAGATTTTAACCATAAACTGACTTGTAAGCTCCTCTGCAAATGCTGAGTGCCTAAAATCAACCTCTTCCCTAGTAAATTGCTGTATAAACATCTCATGGATTCATAGGACAAAAGAACTTTTACTTGTGTTTGCGTTGTCTAGCCTAGGTGAGCAAACAAGGTTTCTAGTGTTGGGTAGAGGACATGCAACAGTCCATGATCAACTTCTTAGAAATGTTCCAAAGTGTGTATTAAAAACTTAATGTGTGGGAAAATTCAATAGTACGTTGTTTCATTGGTAACCACCATTGCTGGTAAAACCCATGACTGATTTTTCAGGTTTTTTTTCCCCTTCAAGTTCCACAACTGGATTTTGGTCTGCTTCTTTCTTAGCAGTAAAGTTATGAGTATTATCTTACACTGGTATGTAAGACACAGTGGTGTGCTTGAATAAAATAAGTGGAAAACACCAGTATTGATGCATGTTTCATGTGGGTTAGTTTATCCCCAATATGAAGTAATCACATAATTTCATACAAGTAATTCATTCTCATCTTCTCAGTTTCCAAAAATAAGTGTCCAGTGCTTAGTTGAAATAGTAGTTCCTCTTATTAAAAGCAGGAAGCTTGCTTTGATCTTTCACTGCTTGAGCATAGTTGAGTCTAGAAAACTTTCCAACTAACTTGTCCAATTTATAAATGGACAAAGAAGGTACATGTTAAATGTTTGTAAAGATAAATAGACCAATATTTAAAAAGCACTAAGAGCCCTTTCATTCAATATGTTCTCAGAACACTGTACTATTTCCAATTATCCTGCTTTTCTTCAGGCCTAGAAACAACAAATGAAAAACAGATGTCACTTTCTATTGAAGGCTACTGATGGAATGGTAGCTGCTCTTGCTTATTGGAAACTGTTCTAGAATGATTTCCCTCTCTTTCTGTTACCATGACAATATTTGTCCTAATCCCATGGGGTTTTTTTCACATCTAAGAACACTGTGTAGGCAAGTGGAATTATCATTAAAATTAATCCTTTTCAGAACTGATAATGAATGTCTTAACTGTGCCCTTGTTTTTAAGTGTTGCATTCTTACTATCATTCCTTCAGGAAAGGTAATATGGAAAATACAAACCCCTAACTTTCTGTGGTTGTAGTAAATTGTTTCCTGGTTGTAGTAGGTTGTGTATCACGTTGCTACGAAAATACTCTTTTTGTGTTGCTAATATTCTACTGTCCTACAAAGTCTACTGGCAGACTTACCTTCTTTATGAATGTGTAAAGATCAGCCCCCAAATTTATCTAGATATCAAAAAATCTATCCAACCTTTCTTGTGGTAAAAAAAAAATACATTGTAGATTTGACTTTTTAAAAATATACCTCTAATCTGAAAGCACATTAATTTGTAACTATAAATACTAACACATAGAACCCTAGCTATTCTACTTATAAATAAGCCCCCTTTGCTCTCCCTCCCAAATCCTTGTGGGCTGAATTGTAGGATGTTTAAAAATTTGCTGCTTAAAACCTTGTTCAAGAGAGCAACTAATGAGGGGAAGAGGTATATGCACTGAGTGGAATGATACCTGTGGGAAATACATTCTTCTCAGTTCTCCTTCTGTATGTTAGCAAAAAAAATCAATTGGGATATTCAGGGCCATTTATACATGTGGAAATCGTTGTTGTGGGTATTCAGAGTAGCAGCCTGTATTACAATCAGCATACGCTTATTAAAAAAATACATGTAAAGCTAACATGACATGTCTTCTGCTGGGGTTACAGGTTTGATTGTTACAGTTCGTAGTGTTAATGTGATGTATTAAGACTTCTGTAAAACATTTGGTCTGATACCTCAGTACATTTTGATTAAGAAATTAGGACAATCCAAAATCAACATAGCCCACATTAATCATGGAATCATTGAATTGCTGAATGACAAAATGATTTGGGTTGAAAGTGACCTTAAAGATCATGTAGTTCAATACCCCCTGCCTGCCATATTGCAGGGACACCTTCCACTAGACCAGGTTGTACAAAGCCCCATCCAGCCTGGCCTTAGACACTTCCAGGGATGGAGAATCCCTCTGAAAAACCAGTTTCAGCACCTCACCACCCTCACAGCAGAGTTTTTATCTAATATCTAATCAAAACCTACTGTCTTTCAGTTTGAATCAATTCCCCCTTGTCCTGTCACTACATGCTCTTGTAAAAAATCTTTCTCCATCTTTCTTGTAGAGTCCCTTCTACCAGAAGGTCGCAATAAGATCAAGCCAAAGCCTTCTTCAGGCTGAAAAAGCCCAACTGGCTAAGCCTTCTCTCACAGGAGAGTTTCTCCATCCCTCTAGTCAACTTGGTGGCCCTCCTCTGGACTCACTCCAACAGGTCCATGTCCTTCCTGTGATGGGGACCCCAGAGCTGGATGCAGGGTTCCAGGTGGGATCTCAGCAGAGCAGAGCAGAGGGGCAGAATCCCCTCCCTCGCCCTGCTTGTCACACTGCTTTGCATGCAGCCCAGGATACATTTGGCTTTCTGGGCTGCAAGTGCATGTGGCCAGGTCATGTCCAGCCTCTCAGCCACCAGCACGCCTAAGCGCTTGGCAGGGCTGCTCTCCATCTGTTCATTACCAGCCTGTGTTGGTACCAGGGTTTGCCCCAACCCAGGTGCAGCACCTTGTACTCGGCCTAGTTAAAGTGCATGAGATTCTTATGGGCCCAGTTCTTGAACTTATCCAGGTCCCTCTGGATGGTATTCTGTCCTTTAGGTGTGTCAACAGCACCACTCAGCTTGGTGTCATCTGCAAATTTGCTGAAGGTGCACTTGATCCCCGTCTCTGTCATTAATGAAGATATTAAATAACACTTTTCAACAACTGCAGCCGACAAATATTTCAGTGTTTTTGTCTGAATCCCATAAGGTCACTCCTGACCTGGAAAGGATCAGAGATGAGCTAATGGTGTGATCAAAGGCAGAAAAAATACCTCAGGGATTGTCATTTATTTACTGGATTAAAAAGAATGTTAACGATTGATGTGCTGTGAAACCTCTGACTGTGTACATGAGGAATGGACACTTGATGTGTTTGGTCTGTTGGAGAAGGGCATATGTATCAATGCCTGGAAGCTAGAAGTGACCAAGGCAACATCAAAAATGAAAAGGAAAATTAGAACACTGTATGTAATTGACAGCATTGAAAGAATCTGTGAAATGCTGCAATAGATTCTTGATTACTGATAAATTAAAGTAGTAGTTGAGATTAATTTTTAGAAGTTACACAGTGATTCAAGCAAGATCTGATATAGGGTACTCCTCTGATCTACATAAAACAGGGAACAATAATTAAAGATTACAGCTTTGGCTACTCAGAGCATGTCTAAGCAAATCTGCAAAATTTGGCCCTATAACCAGCAATAAAACAAACAAACAAAAATTTCTTTTAGTAGTAACTTGGATCATGAACTGGAGTGGTGTCTATGCACGTAAGGCAAAATCCAATAAATTACTTGTATCTAGTGGCACCTGGGAGATTGCAGCTCTTCCTTGTAGTCCAAAGACTGCATACAAGTGTATAAGGTACAGTAGGTCTTTCATCTGGGATGAGAACTGCAAACTAAAAGGATTCCCACGGGCAACACAGATGGCATTCAATGAATATTCTTAGGCACCCAAATGGATCCCCCAGTTGTCTAAATCTCCTAAAGGGTTAAACTTGAGGCCTTCCTCCCAAATGTAGGGCTTTTGAGCTGAGG
Organism: Amblyornis subalaris; assembly: GCA_018881555.1. Taxonomy (NCBI): domain Eukaryota; kingdom Metazoa; phylum Chordata; class Aves; order Passeriformes; family Ptilonorhynchidae; genus Amblyornis; species Amblyornis subalaris. The sequence continues at coordinate 283,233 of JACAXG010000178.1, read as the reverse complement.
AAACAGAGTAGTAGTGTTTGTTGTCAGACATTGCATCTCCTGCCTCCTCTTTTTGCATGTGCCACCTGGTAAGTAGTTGAGAGACTCCTCATTAAGTCCTTTGCATTTTCTGTGAAAAACTGCCATACAGGATACATTCAGATCATTCAGGTTTGCTAAATAGATTTCCCACTTCTGTTAGCAAACTAGATATATTGTACTGATTTGAGAATTTCCTCTTTTCAAAGAATCTTTCAGATGGTATATTAATAGTCAGTTAATTATTTTAGCTTCAAGAGGAGTATTCCAAGGAATTTCCAGATTTATCTCTCTTTCTCTTTGTGTCTTCTGAAGACGGTTTTGTGTGATGTAGGATGTACTTTTCATTTCAAGTGCTTCCTCATGAGACAAATATTGCAATTTACCAAGAAAGAAAGGGCCATTTTGGGATCATTTGGTGAGTGACCCACTGGCACTTTCATACCTAGTTTTTGTGCTAATTCACAATCTCTAGCTAGTTTATGACCTTTTTCTATATGTCCAACAGCAAAGTTATGAGCTCCAGAGGAAAATTTTTTCTCAACATACACATGCGTGTGTCTGTACACAGCCATATCCAAAAATCTTAAAATTTGTTCCAGAAGCATTGTCATCTTCAGAGAATGGGGATAGGCAGATGTTTTTGGAAGGCGAAATAATAGATTCATAGAATCAGAGTATTATTTAGGTTGGAGAATATCTCTACGATCAAGAAGTTAACGCAGAACTGCCAAGTCCTCCACTCAACCATGTCCCCAAGTGCCACATCTACACATCTTTCAAATACTTGTAGGGATGATGACTCAACCACTTCCTTGGGCATTCTGTTCCAGTGCTTGACAACACTCTCTGTGAAGAAATTTTTCCTAATATCCAATCTAAGTATTCCCTGGCACAACTTCAGGCCATTTCGTCTTCTATTGCTGTAAATCCCCACTGACAACCTCTCCTAAGCCATTATTCTTGTTAATGAGCAAAAATCCTGGGTCCTTAACCCCTGGGATGCAGACAGCCTCCTGTGATCCCTTCCAGCAGCTTTGTTCAATGGGACCATGAATCTAACAACTCCTTTGGAGAGAAACCATCTGACAATGATTTCATGCAGGTCAGCACTTCTTCACGGCTACTCAACTTGAAGCACTTGGGACCTCTTGATGACTCAACTGGCTTCTTCTTATCAAGAGAGAAGCAGATCACCCTCAGACTGTGATGCCACCAATTTTAAGTCTGAATTTTTTGTGTTTTCTATCAAGTATGGAAATCAAACCTGGTCATTTTGTGCATAAAGTTATAATGTCCTAGCTTACATGAACCTCTAAAAAGCTGGTGGTTCTCTTTGGAATTGAAGAGTGGACTGGAATGCATAGATACCCAAAAAATACAGTGAAACACTTGCAGTACAGCGCCTCTTATTCCACATCTGTCAGTAGACATTCTCACTATTTATTTTATGAATACATATCTATTCACACTTATATATGTCTGTGTGTATGTACATACAACCTTTCCATGTTATGTATTGTTTATATATATTTATAGAAACACAAACATACACACAGACACATATTTAATCCACTAAAATGGATGATAAGTTTCTGACAATTCTTAAACCACTGCAAATGTATTCCATTTTTTCCCTGACATTGATTAGCAATTTAAAAACAGATTTTCTACAAAAAAATTTCCAGTTTCAGGAAAACAAATGGGCTTCAATTTATAGCCTGAATATAAAAGTGAATGCTAAAGTTCCAATGGTACCCTGATGCCTCTGTTACACACATGATCACAGTCTTGATGAGCATGATGAGCTAGCATCTGCCTCTATTACTGCAGTACTAAAGCAATGTTATATAATGTGCAAGGGACGAAGATCGCCTCTCTAAAAATGTGAACAAGTACTCAGTAAATAAGGTTCTTAAATAAAACAAGGACATTGTGCAAGGGACCTTCCTCTCCACTTCTTTACTTTCGTTGAAGAGTACTCCATGTAATTGCAGGAAGGAGTACATTATGTCTTCAAAAAATTGTTTGTTTCAAGTACTTTCAAACCCGTATCTGGGATATGTTAAGTATATGGATCAGAATAGAAGGAGATAATACAAATTAATTTCAGTCTTGATTTTATCTGCTCTAGTCAACTGTATTTCTAAAATTTGAAACACATAGTATTTTGAAGCAGGAAAGAAACCCATCTGTGTTTTCTTCCAAAATACAGTTATTAACTGGAGCTTGAAAATAAATTTTGAAAAGATCACCTGAGTATCACAGGATTTTTCTGAAACTTCCAGCTTTCCTGCCCTGACATGAGGCCTAGATTTCAGAAGTAGTTAGCAAGAACTCTCGTAGGGTGCATTCAGTGGCCTGACACAAAATACTCTTGCAGTAGCCCAAGGCATTACACTGGTTATGAGCCCACCTGTGGTACATGATCAGTGGTATCAGTGATCGAAACTCAAGTTCGAAGTCTGACCAGTGACTGACTACATTTGTTGCATCAGAATGCACTGTGTCTTCTAAAAGGGATTGCTTACAAGGTCTGAAGCTAGAAAAAATGGGATTTTGATGTTTTCTGGTAAGAGGAGGACAAAGATATGGCAGGATCAGAGAAAATATCTATCATAAAGAACAGTCTGAGTGACTATTTTTTTTGGTTGTTCTTGAGCTACGGAAGTGGCTAATATCTGAAAATTCATCCTCACACTAAGAAAGAGTATAACACTTTTAAGCCATTTCACTTTTACTTCCTTATGTATATATGACATACACAGAGTATCTAGGACTTTCCTTTGTATATACTGAGGGAACAAAAGGCAAAGGAAGATACAAGAATGATGGTAGGGGGAGAGGAAAGGACAGAAGAATGATAGGAAAATGCATTATTCACAATTTTGTGATTTAGTGTAATCAAAACAATGTCGCTTCTGTTCTAATCCAAACCACAACTTTTATATGAGTACATGTGCTCATATATGAGCATATATGTGTTCTGACAAGGATTACCAATGACGCCAAAAACTGGCATATCACTCAATGAAAGCAACGAGTAGATGAAACAGGTCAGCTAGTCCATCCAGCATAAAGACTCATTGCTGAGAAACAAATAAACCAACTTCATAGAGATTGAATAGTTTTTGTTATCCCGTTATAGGCTAGACACATACTACCTGAGAAAATCTAAGTGCGTCTAACTGTTTGCCACCATAGCAAACTGCAATGGTTTTAGCCAACTGCTGCAAGGGCATGTCAAAGTCCTAATTATCTTGAAGGGGTCAAAACAACGCACTTCAGAAGATGACCGGTATCGTTGCAATGGCCCGTAGTCTCTGAAATTAGTTTCAATGCCTGCGATCACAGAAATAGTGACAGGACAAGAAGTAATGAGTACAAATTGAAAGAGGGGAAATTTAGGTTAAACACTAGGAGGAAATTTTTGACAGTGAGGGTGGTGAGACACTGGAACAGGTTGCCCAGGGAGGTTGTGGATGCCCCAACCCTCACAGTGTTTCCAAGGCCAGGTAGGATAAGACTTTGAGAAACCTGATCTAGTGGAAGTTGTCCCCACGCGTGGCAGGAGGGTATGAGACTAGATGATCTTCAAGGTTCATTCCAACACCCTTAACATTCTATGATTCTGTGATTCCACGATTTGGACATTTTTCCTGAAAGGATTTAAGCAGATGCGTTAGACTTTGTGGGATCTGTGCTGTATCTTCTGCCTGCCATGTGCACACAAGGAGGTGATTAGGTTGTGCAGCTGGAGGCATCCTGAGGAAACTGACAGTGACATGAACAAGGGTGCAAGGTTCCTGCTGCCTACACCAGCACCAGACCTGCCAGTTATCTGCTGTATCCAAAGATACTGACCGGGAATTGGCTGTTTGGGACTTTTTCACGGTGCGTTTTGCCCCTCTTCAGAGAAGCACAAGTATGTTTGGTGAGGGAAAACAAAAGATTAAGGCTGAGAACTTTTACTTCCAGCAGTTTTCACTGAGCTGTATTTAGAATAAGAAAGCTCCACCCTCATAGTGCTGACAACAGCTATTTAATCTAATTGTTGAAGACATAAAGCAATTTCCTGCCTGAGTACATTAACTGACATTCAAATTACATTACAATACATTCTTTCACTCATCCTATGAGGAAAAAAAGTAGAAAAAGAAAATTTAAATATGTCTGCTAGCATCAAAAAAGCTGGCCCCAAAATTTCAGGCACAATCAGTGGAGCTTACAGAGCGTAAACTTGAACGTTGCTGTACTTATACTGCTGATTCTGGTTGTGTGAAATATTAGGGTTGGAATTAGGTCTGCCAAAAAGTAAAGGTTTGGAATGACTAAAACAATTCTTGAATTTGTGTCTAGTTTGTTAAGTAGCTCAAGCTGAAGGTAAAGAGATGCTTTCTGGAACACGGAGTTGTGACAGTTTCAAAGTGAAATGTTTCAATTTTTTACTCTAGAACAACATTTTGTTTCAGAACTTGGCTAGCAATGATATCTAAAAAACATTCAAATATCCAGAATTGAGCTAAACATTTTGTTTCAGATCAAGGAAAGCTCTTTGTTCAATTCATGATCCTTTTTCTTAAAATATTTGTTATTTCTACAATGTTATTCCTGCAGGCAGTGGGTAGCTAGCGTGCCGTTTCACAATCACAGAGGTATGTAGCTGGGGAAATTTTCATTGCCTTAAAGAAATGCTGGAGGGAAAACTGGACGGTTTTTGTGATGGTAACATAATTGGGGGGGAGAGAAACGAGGCAGGAGGATAGAACTGCAGGAAGTTTTATGCCAAATCCCTGATGTTGCCGCTTTATGCAGGGATAATCCAATGCCTCTCAATAAAAACAGTGATGAGGCTTTCAAAGTAAGACCTTCTTTTCCAAAGCTGGCCTAAGAAACACAAATGTCTGCAGACATGATTTTTCACCCTCATTTCTTCTATGAGCACCTTTATTTGCACAAAGCAAAAAAAACCCCCCAACTTTTCCTTTTCTACTGCCATTTATTGGTAGTGTTATGTCACAAGAAATTGAACTACTTAAACAGCATCATATGTGAATTAGCTACAGTGAAACAAAAGAAAAATAATTAAAAAATGAAGCTTGAACTCTTCAGGTTGCGTATTTAGGGTTAAATGAAGCTCTTTGAGATCAACTGTCTGTTCTTGCCTTGATCTTTACTAAAAGCAGGCTGGTTTCTTAAATCCGAGTTCTTATATTCCACATGATGTTTACCAAAACATTGAAGCACATTATAAGACAATAGAAGTGCAAAATGCCTCCTGTTTGATAAGATCAAGGACTTCCGAAAAACAAATTATGTGACATATCCTGTACCTTACCTTCAGGGGAAATCTGGGACATGTTTTTTAGACTAAAATGTTAATACATTGTTGTTCAAAGGTCCACTTTCTCTGGAACTGCAGTCTGTCATTTATGGCTATTTTGTCCTTGTGCTACTTTTTATTATTTGTAGAAAGAGCATGTTTGGAAGAGTAATTGCTTTATATTAACAAATGTCACTGCTTTGCTGTCTGGCCACATTTTAAGAAATGTGATTACACTGTTTCTCTGAATATCAGTTAAGCGTTATATGGTTCTTTTCTGTTAAGAAACATTATTGGTTCAAAATTTAAGTTCAGCTTTGCTCCTTGTATGGGCAGCCAGATGAAACTAGATGCTGGGCATTTTTTCCTGCCCAATTTCTCTGAACCTTTCAGGTTTTGTCAATCTTCTTTGCCTTGGGCTTTCATGATTAGAGACTACAGCTCATTTCAAGAATTGGTTTTTTGGATGTGACTGCGCCTTTAATGAGACTGAGCTGAAGTCCCAGACTTGTTTCACTTGTAAACCCTGACTGTGTTTATCGTGTTTGCCCTCAAAGGATTTAATCTGTTTATGCCCATGCATATCATAATCTTATAGAAGGTTGCACTATCTACAGTAGCACCTGAATCACCCTATGTTAGAAAAATAGAAATACTGGAATTGTATGTGAAACAAATTAAATCTCTCTAGTGCTGGAAGGTCAGTCAGCCAGCCAAATCAACTTTCAAAGCAAGTTACAGAAAGTAACAGGCTTCCTTGGGTACTGTTTGTGGACAACCCTGATCTTATTCCCACATGAGGTACACAGTGTGACTGTGAACCCAGAAGATGTATAGCAATTACAGAGATTGTTCTTCAGTCTGGAAAAGGCCTCTGCCTTCACCAAAGATCAGACATGGACAGGAAAAAATGATGAGGTAAAATTTAACATGAGCTTCCCCTCACCTTTCATTGTAGACTAGTTAGCCCAGTGCTAAATTTATATGAGAATTTCCTTCACACCCACTTTGTATTTACAACCATCCTGAAGGAAGGGATCTTCTTATGTCAAGAACTTTGCAAAGCTGTGGGAAACAATTGCTGTCACAGGGGAGAGGGAAGGTTGCAATCCGTCGTGTACAGACATTTTCTGTGTATTGATATGTGTGCAAAATATTCAGTGTTGCAAACTGTCAGTGGTCTTCTTCCCATGTTGGTGGGTCTGGCCACTGATGTATCTGGGGGGTAAGGAGAAACATGAAGGAGGTGAGCTCGGGGACCCCTTCAGTGCTGAAGGAGCATTGGATTGTGTCACTAGAGCAAACAAGGCTCATGGTTCTTCAGGAGTGTCTGTCAGTGTTCTTCAGTGACTGTCCTGGAGTGATGTTATGATAATCTGTTACATGATCCTGTGCTTGTGCCCAAAAATTGTTATTGTTTTCTCTTTCTACTGTCTCTGCCCCAAGCCAGTAGGTATGTGAGCCCAGCCAGGATCCTGGTGGGGACGGGGCCGGGAGTTGCTCTCTCTCTCTTCGGGTTCGGGGATCGGGCAGCAGCAGCACTACACATGCCCAGGTCTGTGTGTTTCCCACCGGGGCACTGCTACACTGTGACTTAGCAGCCTCTTAGCTGGGCGGCGGTTGGTCTGTGCCCAGGTGGGACAGGAGAACAGTCGGCATTTTTGCCGGCAGCAGTCGGCTGCTTTGCTGCACTACAACCCGGCTCACTGCCCAGGCTTCCAGCGGCTCGGTGCAGCATGGTTCTTGCTTGGCTGTGCAGCACGGTTTCTCTGTGTGGTTGACTTGGTTTTTGGCCCAGGCAGAAAACTTTTCCCTCACTTGGAGAAGCTGGAGTAGCATCTTTTGACTGCTGGGAGTTGAAGTGAACAGGCTGCTGCTCTGAGATTGGTGGGAGCGGGATCACCGGGAGTGGAGCTGCTCCGCCCCATCCCCCAAGCCCTGGGGAGCCAAGCCGGGGAGAGAAAGCACATGAAAAGGCTCTAGCCCGGCTGTTTTCGCCTGCCGTGACTGCCGTTGGAGAAAAATTCCAGGTAGTCACTGGAATTCTTCTCTATGGCGGGACTGCTCCGTGGGGGGTCTGCTGCCCTCTGCGTGAGAAGCTGGTGCCATTTTGGACCATGTTTTGGGAAAGGTGTATTCCTCCTGCACTGCCCCCACTCTCTGGACATTTTTGGGGGGTTTTGTTTCTGTGTGTGTGTAGGGGGAAGTGGCTTCTGATGGTTTAGTGCTTAACAGTTCTTTACTTTTTTCCCTGCCTTGTGGGCGGGCATTCTGTTTTGTAATAAACCATTTTTTTTTTCACTTATAATCTATTAGTATTCATTCTCTGTTGGTGGAAAGGGGATTTTTGGAACCCTTTTGGAGAGAAGGACTCAGTCCAGAGAGTTCTCTCTTAAATTTGTCTCAACACCGAGACAGTGACAAAGCAGGGATGTCAGGTCTGGTATAGAAAAGGATTTGGGCAGGGATAACACATCACAGTAGGAAAGGGCAGAGTTATGAAGGGCTTTGGAGAGGATGAAACCTGCTGAGAGAGATTTCCATCATGGTTTTATACCCAGCATTATCAGCAAAGGGTGTATGCCTCAATGACATTTTTAATCCTCCTTGAGTTAAATTGAAGACTTGCTCTTCTGATTGCATGATTCCTATTTGAAGTACTTGTTGCTGTATCAGGTAACTCTAAAAACAAAGACTCAAAAAGAACATTTAATTTTCTTCCCCCTAAAGCAGAGGTCTGACCTAGGATAATCCATACTTTATATACAAAATTAGGAGATTTGAAAGAGATTGAAGCAGTTCACCAGGAAAGCTGAAGTGAAAAACATGTGAGAATGGGGCCTCTGGATTTGTACTTTTTTCCTGATGATATGCTAAACCTATAATATATTGAGTATACTAAAAACAAACAAACAAACAAAAAAACACCACCAAACAAAGCAACATGTTTCAGATAGCTAGTAAAGGTACATGTATTTTTTTGTTTCGGTGGTATTGAAATTTTACTGTGCAATAAAGCAGAAATGTCCTGCTGGTTCAGATAACTTCAGTGCTTGCTACATACAAAAAGATGTATCTCTTAAGGAAAAAGGCATATTTCCAGGTGAAACATTCACACAACAGAAATTTACTCACATCCCTTATTCCAGGAGGGTTTGATGAAAAACCCTGATCGTCGCTGAAGGAACTTACTGTTACAAATTGGAGGTGAAGTAATTCGATTGAGTATTTGAAAGTGTTTCATTGATAATCCATAGCATCTCTTTCTCCATGTAGCTGGCATATAAGAGCTGCTAATGGTGCATTATAGCACATAGTGCACTGAATTATATGTCATTGTTTTAGGACTATTTCATTGTCAGAGATACCTCATTAAAGATCTGAGATGCTTTTCTTGTCACTTCCTGACTTTATTCAAGGAATGAACTTTCCCCCAAACTTATAAAAATGTTTATACAATATATAAGAATCAGGTGCTCTTCCCATTTATTAATCTGTGTACACAGATGGAGATCTCTCTTTCAAACTAAAATCTGAATTACACAGCTAGTCCAAGACCTTGAATTAGCAGAAACTGATGACCTTTTATTTTCATAAAGGATCGTGTTAGCAAAACAGGAAGAATTTGACTGAAAGAACACTGTGTCTTTTCTACTCCTTAGGCTCTCAGTTCTCATTGAACTGACAAAATGTTGCAAGAACTCCATCTCTCTGGGTGGGTATGAAAATATACTGGGAAGATTTCTTTAAAAAATACTACTGGGTGGCTTAAGCGCAACAATTTGATTTTGTTTTAGGAAGACTCCAAGTGTGAGAAAAATTGCTATGAATATGAATTCTCTCCTTTCTCTTCTTTCAAGTGGTGATTGATAAAGTGTTGGGTTAAAATAACAAAATATAATTGTATTTGTATGTATGAGATATGGTATTCTAAGGAAATGAGACTTTCTCAGAATTGGGGAAAAAATTACCCCATAGATGTCATTAATTACAATAAATGCTAATAAATTGGATGGGGATGATGATGCTCAGATTCATTCAGGTGGAACAGAAGAGCAGATTACCCAGCACACAGCATGCAGGAGCATTGCCTGATTCATTTAAAATCAACTACAATCATTTCAGGGTTTTTTCAACAAAATTGTGTGAACACTCACATAGAAGAGCTTGTCATTCACTGGTAAGAAAGGATGTCAATGCCACTTTTGGAAACAATCTGTGGTATCTACTTATCATAAATGACAGACTGTAAGTACATTCTCTTCTCACTTATTTGAACATTTAAAAAAAAAAACAACATATTACCTGTTAGTCTAACCTCAATTTCTGTTAACTATGGAGATTATTTAAAAAATAATACAATCATCAGACACAGTCAGCATGGAGTCACAATTGAAAGTCCTGTTTAAGAAACTTGATATCCTTCAATGATAAAGGTTACTTCTTTAGTGGATGAACAGGAGGTGGTGGATGTATTTTTTCTTGATATTAATAAGGCTTTTGATGCTGTTCTTCACAGCATCCTTCTGGATAAGCTGTGCAACTGAACAGATACACAGCGTGCCGAGGGAAGGACTCACAGAAGAGCAGAGCTCAAAAGCCTGTTGTGCTTGGGACTACACCTAGCTGCTGACTAGTCATCAGTGGAGTTCCTCAAGGTTCAATTGTAGGGCCAGTTCCATTCAACGTCTCTATCTATGGTCTGGATGCAGGAATTTAATGCACCATTGGCAAATTTGCTGATGATACTAAATTGGGAGGTACTGTTGATTCTCTTGAGTCACAAGAGCCTTGCAGAGGGATCTGGATAGATTGGAGCACTGGGCAATTATCAGTGGCATGAAATTTAACAAGAACAAATGTCAGATTCTGCTGCTGAGGTGGAGTAATGCTGGGCACAAGTATAAGCTGGGAGAGGAGTGTGTGGAGAGCAGCCCTGCAGAGAGGGATCTGGGGGTGCTGGTCAGCAGCAGCTCAGTGAGAGTCAGCAGCGTGTGCCCGGGCAGCCACGAGGGCAAACCCCATCCCGGGCTGCATCAGACACAGCATCACCAGCCGGCCAAAAGAAGGGATCATCCCGCTGGACTCGGCTGTTGTGCGGCCTCACCCTGAGTCCTGTGTGCTATGCTGGGCCCCACAGTCAGAGAAGAAAGGGAAGGTCCTTGAATGGTCCAGGGGAGGACAGCAAAGCTGGTGGAAGGGCTGGAAAACACGTCCTGCGAGGAGCTCTGGAGGTCTCTGGGTTTGTCTAGTTTGGAGAGGAGGAGGCTGAGAGGTGACCTCATTGCTCTGTACAGGTTCCTTAGGGGGAATGTGGAGGGGGAGGTATTGATCTCTTTTACCTGGGACCCAATCACCAGGACACATGGGAATGGTTCAAACTGTGCCAGTGGAGGTTCAGAAAGGATGTCTGGGAACATTTGTTTACCAATGCGGCGGCTAAGCCCTGGAATAGACTTATTTAAGGTCAATGCCTCAAGCCTGAGGTCAGTGCCTCAAGCCTGAGGTCAATGTCCCAAGCCTGTGAGTGTTTAACAGGCTCTTGGACAATGTCCATAATAACATGCTTTAACTTTTGTTTGGCCCTTAATTGGTCAGGCAGTTGGACTAGATCATTGTTGTAGGGCCCTTCTAAACCAAATTCTTCTATTCTATTCTACAGGAGGAGCTGAGATTCTAAGAAATACTTGTCTAACACACTAATTCTTATCCTCATTTGATCCCATACTTTGACAACTCCTGAATTTGAGCCCAAGATACTTAGACCGACTTGGAAAATTACTCTATTTCAACAGTACCATATGGTTTAGTGAAATCAATTTTCCCTGACTTGCTTGTCTTTCATTCAGAGCCAGTCAAAAGAATGAAGTGGCTTTTTTGTTTCTGGCATGAAAAAGAATATTCCAGTTAAAATTGAAAAAGAAAACAACTATCTATAAATATTCTAAATCAAATAGTTCCATTTTGTCTATGTTGTGATTTTTAAAATATATGCCGATTTATATTATAAAAGCAATTATGACTTCATTAAGTTTTTCATTAACAAAGTGTATAAAACAAATACTTAATCACCAAAACCTACTGCAGATTGAAGAGCAGATTAAAAAATCCTGAACCATATTTAGGAAAAAAAAGTAAGTATTTCAGTAACTATTCATTATTCTGGTGCAGATTAAAGTAAATTTTTCTGAAGTAGTCATTCATATATAACACATACATTAATATATGTAATGATCTAAAATATGTTAAGAGCTTCCACTTTCTAAAATGAGTAATCCCTCAACAGTGATTGAGGGAGGGGCTCAGGAATCTCTGTAAGCTTGAGTCATTCTGAAGCTGTTTCATGCATCCACACTGAAAGAAGCAAAGGATTATTTACATTATTATTTCACTCCTCTGTTCTCAGATACCTATTTAAATTGCGCTGCAGTTACCAGACAATGTGCATGATAATAATAAAATTGTTACATAAAGTGAGTCCATTGGACACTTAATGTGCATTGTGCAGGTGTTTTGCAGGCATTGTTTGCCTCTCTACCTCCTCCCAAAGCACTGCATTGAGAGCACCACTGAATTGCTGTCTCATCCAAAATCTGTAGTCCGGATCATAAATGCCTTTTTCACACACAGAGGAATGTGTGATTCCTGTTCATATATATGCCTACATCCACTTTGCCCAAAAAGGAGTCTTTATCTTGACAATACAAGCCTTCCTGAGGAACTGAGTTGTTCTCGTAGGTCATTTGTTCTCATACACTTTCTTTTCTAAACCACAAAAATTTCCCTCCCTACTCCCTTCAGGGCATGTTTTTCTCTTTCCACATCTCCTCCTGAGGCTGGTTCTCTGCCTAGAAATCAGGCAACTAGTGAAAAAGATAGATAAGAAAATGCTGGAAAAACTGTAAGAGCACCAGTATTGGATGGTTTCAAGTAAAATGTTTATTTAAGGTGCTACTAGAACAAATTACTGTGTGCAAAGCAACATCTGTCTAGGGATAACTAGATTATAACATCCTGCCTTTAGGATTCTGAATTGATAAAAGTAGTGAAGTTTCATGCCAAAATAACTGCAACCTTTATTTTCTGCTATGGCTTTAGGGATTTTTTTTCTTCTTTGTAACCACTGCTGCATGTCTGTGGGGGCCAGAGGACCTAGTGACAAAGGAATCATAAGGCTCCCTTGGAGGATGGAACCCTAAGAGCATCCGTGGGACACTTCATTCTTAATGTATTAATGTATTCCAGTTCTGTATCCCCTGTTGGCCATTGGCCTCCCTGCCCCTTTTTACCTTGTATGTCCCCGTTTCAGAAAGTTCTCCCTTTCTTGATCCCCCATTGGGCCTTACTCCTTCAGCACTCCCCTGATGTTTCTCTATTGGTTCTCTTACCCTAGACCCGCCTTTGTACCGCCTCTGTGTCCTCAGACTATATGCTCTCTCTCCGCCCCTGCCGACCTCATATATAACCCCGTACCGTGCCTTGTCTCTTGTCTTCGTCCCTGGACCCCTTCACGTGGCAGGAATAAACCCTACCCGTGGAACCCCACACGAGGACCCTTCCTGCTTCTCTTTTGTTGTCGATCCTGCCTTTAGAACTACCACCCAGTGTGCGTGAGTGTGAGTGTGTTGGCCCTCCAGAGTGGCTTCCCAGCTGGGGACGCTTTTGGAAGCTTGCGGCACCCACCATCTGCCCACCGCAATACATGTCCACAAGGTGTGGAGGGCTTTGAACCTGAGGTGGGAGAGGTGGTTATGAGGGATCCTTGTAGTGAAGAATCTCAAACTGTGAAACCCAGATCTGTTTCTCCTCCAAATGATACAAGCAGGGAGAGCAGAAATTACCTTTTCCGTGACTATGAAATATGAATGAAGTGCCAACCAATAAGTATGACAGAATTTTGCCTTGTATTTTCTCAGAGTGTATCCAGATAAGCTGTGGAAAATAGAGCTGAGGCAATTTAAGATGCTGAGCTCCACATGCTGACAGTTGTCCCCACTGCAGCTAAGAAGCAATGACGGTAGTAACCACAGGTTTCTCAGCACTGAAGTTTACAGATTGTTGTATTAATTTCAGGTGTCCTGTGTTTGGTTTTCCATATGTGATGCCAGATGGGTGCATTGAGAGGCCAGCCCATGTATTTTCAGGAAGGTTATTGCAACCAAGTGAAAAGCAGATGGGAAACACATAGTCCGTCTCAACCTACTCCTATTCGTAAAGTGATTTGTGTCTCTGAAATACTTAAGATTTTCTGACACCTTTTCTTCCAGTTTTTGCATTACTATTATGTATCTTATTATACAAAGAACACATTCTTTTTTCTTTTTGAACTTTAGCTTGGAACTGCATTCTTGGCTAGCAGGGCAGTCGGTGTAATTGCTTCCAGTCTAATTACGTTTTTTGTGGGATAATATTTCCTTTTATCGGGTCTGAATTTGCCACTTTTTGATTTCTTTGAATGCTTCATTGTCACATGTTATAGGACAGGAAGGACAGAGGTTCCTGCTCCGCTTTCTCTGTAACGATTAATTATCTTGTATGCTCTTATCATGTCTCTTCTTATTCACAGCCTTTGACAAATAAACAATCCCAGTCTTTTTAATCTATTTCCCTAACCAGATTTCTCATGTGCTTAAATATTTTCAGTGCCCTGCTCTGACCCCTGTCTAATTCCACAATATCCTTTGTGGGAGGGGATTCTGGGTTCAGTATTTGAATACCAAACGAGGACCTGCCACCTCTGTGTATTCTCTAACACAAAGACCAGAAGACGTTATGTTACGGAAATGTTGTGAAAGGCCTGATGTGTCATAATAGCTTTGGCAGGAATAATATGGGGCTTATGGTCCATTTATGAAAGAAATCTCCAGTATGACTTTATTTTGTGCAGCATTCCTGATTCCATCTGTATCTGGAAATGTTTTATGGAATACATATCAGAACAAAAGGATTCTATAGTAAATAATGGCAGTGAGAAATAGCAGCTGAGGATAGATATGGAAGAGTATTTAGACCCACAAACTCCTATATAGTCCAAGAAAACTTTAGTTGCTGTAGGTCGCTAAGTGAGTTTATAATCTCATAATATTTCAGCTGGGGTGTGTGTTTTGAAGCAAATGTCCTGTTTGCCCTTGTTGATAGCATTTTGGTTCTCATGGCAGGGCACTCTCGTCAAGCAGATGAGAAAAAGACAAGACAGCCAGTAACAGGTGACCAGCCTAGAGGTTCAGCCTACACATAATACAAAATAAAGCCCCTGCAACATATGTAATGCAGGCTTCAGGTCCTCTGCATCCCATGGATTGCTCTGCAGACACAATCCTGTTGTATTCTACACCATCTCACCACCAGCTGGCCAATGCATTTAAGTAGCTGAGCGAAAGACCCAAAATATCTTACAATTACTATCAGCTTTTCTCACATAAGTCTCCCAACTCTTCCTCTACTAACAGGTGAAGAAATGTGTTGTTGTTAAGACAGTCCCTATCAGGAGATTTTTCAGTATGTAGCCTCTATATGTTGAAGGAGAAGAGATAACTGGGATGTGGTTTAATCTGAGCTTGCTTAGCGAAAAACTCTGGATTTCTGCCTGAAAGGCCTCATAACATACAAGCAGAACAGTGCTGGAAATGGTTTTGTGGAGCACAAGAGGGACAGGCACTGCTTTTGGATATGGGGAGCACTGGACCCCCAAACACTGCCTGCAGTGAGAGCAGAGCAACATCATGACTGCAGGTGTATCCCTAAGAAGTCATGCTTGTATTCACCTCCAAAAGCTGTGTCAAGCCCTCCCCCCATTCACACACACATCTGCCTGCCTCCATATGACTCCTGTGGTTTATCCTCAAGGTGATGCCTAGAGCCTTTCTGCAGCAGCATGCATTGATAGGAGGCAGTGACAAAAAAATGGGGGGAAAAACCAGCAAAGCGGGATCATGCCTTTTGTGAACTTTTGCAAGTTCTTGTTACTTCATCAGACTGAGAAGCTGAAAGGAAAAACCAGGGGAAATTCAGATTAGAGCAGGGGAGAGGAGATAGAGAACAAAGGCCAAGGGAAAATACCTGTGATAATGGTAATGGAGACGATGTAGGAAAGGGATCAGCCCAGTTGCCTACAAATCCCATTGATTAGCAACACACAAAAACTCCTTAGTGATGTATCTTTTTCTCCAGACACAGAGGGCAATGGGAATACAATCATCTGTTTGCAAAGCAAAAGCATCAGAGGATAAAGATAGGGCACATATGGGAACATCTGCTCTTCCTGAAAGATAAGCATGTAATAGAATGGGACCTAAGACAGAATCACAGGCATCAGTTTACCAGTCATGCAGTAGAGAGGAACTAGAATTAAAGGCCGCCAAATGAAGGGAAAGAGGCTGCAGTTAAAAACAGCTATGAAATTGAGGGTACAGCTGGTTTGAATAACCCAGAAGAAATGTTTCTGCATCTTTCTTACTTGCGTCAAATATTACAGCCAAATAGTTTTAGCAATTTTAGTAATTCTCACTACTGGAGGTGAAAACTGGGAGCTATACTAGGTGTTTGCAAAGTGAGCAAATGTAACTGGATGAGAAGAAAGAAAGAAAAATATTGTATGTCAAGATAAATATATTTAGGAGAAAAACATAAAGTAGAAATAAATAGAAACATATAGAATAAATACATATTGAATACACAGAAATATTTATAGTATATAAGTGTATAGTTAGAGTCTGTCATAGACATGACTGCTATAGCTACAGGTGTATTGATATTTCTGTTTCCAACCTGTCAGACTCACATGCCTCTTCTCAGAAAAGGAGGGTCCTTGTTCAGTTCCTTTCTATAACGGCATCATTTGGAGTGTGTACTCTAAGCAATTCTCTGTGGAGAATAAGTGTTGAATAGAGGAAAAACTGGAAAACCTAGGTGAGATTGTAACAATAGGCAAGCTACTAGCTTATCAAAGTATAAACCTAGCTAGAACAGGGATGGTAGATAATTAAACCAAGTTGGTAGAAAAGAAATCATTTGTTTCTGTCATAGCAAACAGAGGCATATTCCAAAATGAAGCAGGCTGTTTAAGAGAATTATTACAATAGTCTAATTTTCTTTATGTACACAGCAAGTTCTTGAGGCACTCTTCCTCTCTTTTGAGTGTCCTTTAGATGTCATGGTTATGTACACAAGGCCCCATACAAAATAGACACTGGTTTATTATATTTGAAAAATTATTTTGATTCTGTCAATGAAAAGGCATAGGCTGGTGCAAAGCAACATTATTAGTGGCAGAGAACTTTTGTTTTAAATTTAGGCTACTTTTTCTTTGCACAGGTAAGCACTGTGCAACATCATTCACTTTCTAAATTTGATAGCACTGGACAGACATTTTCCAGTTTAGGTCTGATGGACTCATGTAAAAATAAGCACAAATCAACATGCACACAGACACACTTGTATGCTCTACACATGCAGCAGTTTGTAGAACTGGACCCAAAAACTGGAGGATAAATGTTGGTGCAAAGAGCAGCTGTTTGCCGTGCACAAGGTGCTACATACATTGGTCCTACAAAATCCTAAAATAATGCCAACTTTCATTAAGTGACATCTCTCGGTAACTTCCTTATTTGCATATAGGTAAGTATGGCGTGTGCTTTTAATGGCTCACTTGCACAACTGAGGTATGAAGGACATTGATAAAGGGCTTTCAAAATGTTTGTGCTTATTCTTATACTATTACTGTTTTGGAAGGATTGTACACCAAATGACAGCTCTGGCTTCAAAATGAACTAAGTTTGGTTATGTTAAAGTGATACTCACATCCTTATTTAATGAGCTATGGTATTTTTGCAATTTAAAATTTTCCTTTTGATCAGAAAAACAGTCTCAAGATCGCTCCCCTGATGTTAATGTAACTATGAGAAACCTATACTGATGACATTAGAGCACAGTTATCAGCCTCTTGTTCATCCGAAAGAGCAATCAAGCCTTTTGCAGTGATTTATCCTCAAATATTCTTTCACGGTGAGAAATGCCAATCTCTGTACAGAATATAATGAGAGGACTTCTCATACATAATTGTCACTTAAGGACTTCACACAACCAAGTTGGATGAAATTAAACTTACATAATTCCATCCTCTAGGCTAGAGAGATCTCTCAATCATGGTCTTACTTTAGACTAATCACCTGCCTGGGTTCTGCTGCAGGCAAGACATGGTTTGACTGGTTGAATTGCATTCTCTCTCAACAGAACTGGTCACAGACAGTTTGTGGGAACCATGACTTTTTTTTTCCTAAAAGTCATGTGTCTGAAAATAAAAAGATATTAGAATGAAAATATTTGCTCACTCATGTGCACTCAGGCAGAACGTATTATCTGCTGCCAGGGGCTGACTTGAGGAGTCAGTCCAAGAGATGAGAAGTATCAGGTTTTATCATAGAATTATAGAAAGGCTTGGGTTGAAAGGGACCTGAAATCTCCCAATTCCAAGCCCTCACCATGGGCAGGGACACCTTCCACTAGACCAGGTTGCTCACGGCCCCATCCAACCTGGCCTTGAACATTTCCAGGGATGGGGCATCCACAGTTTGTCTGGTCAACCTGTTCTAGTGCCTCACAGTAAATAATTTCTTTTTAACATCTAATTTAAATCTCTCTTCTTTTAGTTTAACACTTCCCCCTCTCCTATCACTATCTGCCCATGCCCTTATTTTTATGAGCTCTCTCTGAGTACTGGCAGGCTGCTTTGAGGTCTCTCTAGAGATTTCTATTCTCCAGGATGAACAATCACACCTCTCCCATCCTGTCTTCACAAGAGTGGTGTTCCAGCCCTCTGATTATCTTCACGGCCCTTCTCTGAAGTCACTCTAATAGGCCTATGTTCTTCTTGTGCTGCAGACTCCAGAACTGGACATGTGAGGTATCCGAAGGGCAAAATCTTTAGGCTGCTGATTTCCAGGATTCGTTTTTATAGTTTAATTTTTTAGATTTAACTTTGAAGAGACAGAAAAGGGTGTAGAGAGTCCAGCATTTAAGCTGTCATTGTCACATCCTCATGACTTTCATAAAAATTCAGAAACAACATCTGAAATTGCTCAGAAACAGACTATCATTATTCTCTCATAGTTGGTAACTTTCCCCTACTATTATTAAATTATATTTGTATTAATGTGTTTGAACCAAAGGTATTGCAGTTGAACTTTCTAATACGTTAACACTTTGCTTTGGTGATCTCAAAAAGCAAAGCTTTTTACTAAGCCATGTGACACTCTTAAAGATAGATGAAGTTCTACCCAGAAGAGTAAAAGCTTTAAAAGTATTAAAGCACTTACCTCTACTCCTTCCAACTACCAGGAGAGCAGCTAATAGTATCATTTAAAGAGAAAACAGCTAATTTTCCATCTGTCTCTTAGTCATTGCTCCACAAATTTCATTGCGACTGTAAGGTAAACAGTGTTAGAAAAGCTTGAAAAACATGCGACTGTAGGCTTCAAATCTGAATCATATTCTCTCCCATGTATTCTGAGAATATATTCAGGATCTTGGTTTGATTACAGAGGTCTCTAGGATTCTTCTTCAAGGTTTACGGCCTTTTCAATATATATGGATGCTTTTCAACCTGTGATTTGCACTTGGGATGTGATAAGATTTTCTTCATAAATGCCTTTGTGAAATGTTGACATGTGGAGCACAAAATCCCCTATGTGTGTTTTATGAGGTTTTCAGCATTAATGATTTAGTATAATGAGGGAAAATGCTTCTTATGTATTAACTTGAGATGAATGGGAATGGAGAGAACTCACCAAAATCCTTGGGAAGAACAGAGTTGTTACAGGCAGTGATAACAAAAGCTACAATGATTGCTTAGGCTGGTACTTACTTCCATACAACCACATCCCTGCTTCGTCCTGGTAGGACATACAGCAAATAGGCAACAAAGCCCATATTTTACAACATAGCTCCAAATCTGAATTTCAAATTGTCAAGAATAAGGATTAAAAAAAGAAAAATAGTCTTTGGTTTCCTATTGTCCTGGCCTATCTGGACTAATAGCAGGCTTCAAGATGAGCTTTACAAGGTGTTCCCAGCTATGTGGACACCTTATGGGGCTGCCTGGAAGGTACAGTGTGACTTCCACGGTCAGTGACACTGTGTCTGAAGCAGTGAGCATGGTCGGAAGGATGGGCAGTCAATGACATTATTTTGACAGATACCACTGGGAGACTGAATTCCCATAGAGGCATTTTCTTGTGTGGTTGTTATCTTTACATCTAAGACTGTGTTTGTGCTAAATCTGAATTGCTTTGGTTATCCCCCCTTTTTTTCTTTGCCTTTTGGCTCAGTAGGAAATGTAATCCACTTTTAGACACAGCACAACAGACAGAGAGAGAAGAGTCTGCATTGACATCTAAGACATTTCATCTAAGTTGCCTCAAAATGCTTTAAGGAGCATAATCTGTGTGCTTACCTAAAAGTCAAAAATAGATCCCCTCTTCTTTGGAGTACCCAGCAATCTAAGCCACATAGTGATTTTGTCTTGAGACTGTTCATTGAATGGACTACAGCCCTGACGGAGCTACCCAAGGAGCCAGACTTCTCAGGAGGAGTTTGAGGGCTCTGACAATGCAAGACAGGTGGCTCAGATGAGATAACAGCAAAATGGGAGAAGCAGGTAGGATTTCTTGCATGTCCTTATCTCTGTGTAGATCCATATCATGCAAATCTGAAATCCAGTCTTACCTCTGAGGTTTCAAAGTAATGAAGAGGGCACATGTAAGTGCAGTACAACAGACTGAGTCTGTCCTTCTTGGTGCATGCGATCATCTGCATTTATGGAAAACTTAAGGAAAGAAATAAATTAATATTTGGCTAATGTTTCACACAAGATTAATTTCACTTCACTCACATAAATCCTAAATAGTAGCCTTTTATGGGATGGAGTGTTGGTGTCAAAGTGTGAGGCTGTAGTGCTGTCCTGTCCAGTGCAGATGCTTCTAACCCAATGCTTGACAGGCAAGAGCAAGAGACAGAGTCTGTGTTCACAAGCACCCACGTCTTTCCCCAGGACTGCTGCTGAGGGCTTCAGATGGAATGGGCAGTGGGGGTTCCATCTGGCCTCGAAGATGAACTTAAGACGGTTTGTCTTGCTTTGTTCCAAGAGCTGGCAGACTGAACACAAAAGTGTTTGCCCTGTCTTTTAATGTTAAAGTAGCTGATATCAAACTTCACCTGTTTGCATCTTTGCTTATGGAGTTTGGACGGTCTGCAGACACCTGCACGCTACAGTGGGTTATTCCAAAAGGGCCACTGGCTGTGTTCTGGTCTTTTCTTCCCAGGAGAGCACATTGAGCCTTTAGGTTATATTATTATATAATATATATTATATACATTTTCTGATCTGAGAAAAGACTAAAGTCAAACCAGAACTTCTGAACTTTTTGGGGTACAGCTGTCTGTACCACTGCTGCTTTTGGTCCTTCATACATTGTTGAGCTAAAGCTCTGAGGCAAACTGAACATAAATGTGAGTTCCAGCACAGCAGAGCAGTGTGTGTGTTCCCTTATCCATGTACTTAGGTCCTGAAAGAAGCAGTGGTGATTTTTACATGATTTTTGTTTGCAAACACGAGCTTTACACTTACTTTCTCTCTTTCTGCCTTTCTCTGCTGCTTCCATGTACATGTAGACACACATAGAAATGAAAGAACTCCCATTATGCATTCATTAAAATTCTGTAATTTAGCTGCAATTGCATTTAGGGAGGTCACACAAAAAATTCGGTGGTGGGAGACCACTCCAGGACTAAGTTATGAATAGTCTTTGAGAACTAAGACAGTTGGAGTCTGCCCAGAGCAGTCCCAACAGCACCATTTGGATGGCAGCATTGATTTCTGTTGTCACCAAACACTGACAACTAAGAAAAAGAATTGAAATTAATGCCCTACCTTTGAGAAAGTAGAGCCGGTCTCAGATGTTGCCTCTGTTACCACTTACCTGACCTGTGTGTGCAGGCTGTGGTGGATGGATGTCATGAGGGCTCACAGAAAAGAAAACCTCTTTGTAAAGCACAAAGCAGGGAAAACTGAAGTGAAAAACCTGTCCCCAGAGGGAACTGATGGGTGAACTGGTTAATGAATCAGGGAAAGGAAGCCTGGAAGAAAGAGGTTCTTTTAATGAGTTCTAGGTGTTTTAGGCATGTCCTTGGTGGAGCGGATGGTCAGTTAGTTTCTCATGTAAGTAAAGGCAGAATTGCTATGGTTTTGGAGGGGAGCCCTGCTTCACACCACTGTGGAGAAGCAGCTGATAAGCTGCTTCCTAAATATGACACATTCCCTGTGTAGCCTTGACATACATTTGCCCTGTGAAACAACAGTAGCTTTGCAGCGCTGATAAGCACAGGAAAATCTACCAGGGACCCTGAAGCTACATTTTAGGAGTGTTTTAACTATCAAGATACGTCTCCTAGTGCCCTAATATCATGGTTGAATTTGGTTGGTGCCCTCATAGGAAAAGTAGAAAACCTCTGGAAGACAGGTAAATGAGGATTCATATAAAACCTGCTGAGGAGGTTTAGTTGGATATAGGTAAGCAGCAGGAATCAGATGAGGAGGATAGAGTGTGCAGGGCTTCCTGGTGACATTTATTAAGAGGTACAGTTTCAGATGACAGAGATTTGCATCTGCATGGGATTGTTTGCATTTAGTCTGAAAAATTGTATAGCTCAGCACAGTTTGTAGACCTTGACAGCTCCCCCCGCTCAACATGGGAGATTTCTTCCTGTGGTTTCACATGTACCTTGTCCATCTCCTTTGGGTTGAAGACCTCACCAAAGCCTGAAGGACAGAAGCAGCAAGAAGCTAGAGTGGAATACTGTATTTCTTTACTGACACCTTCATGTTTTTAGTGCAGTGAGTCCAGTGCAAAGCTCATGATTTTATATGCAGTAGAACCATTGATTTGGAAACTGTTGACAAGAACAATGAGCAATGAAACATCATGAACATTGACTGCAACGCATGCTAGTGAAAGCATACATATATATACTAAATTACTATAGGCATTTCCAACCTAGTGCTAGCAAGAACAATATTAATAGCAGTGGCAACATAATGAATGGTGTCCCAATTCTCATCCTTTGTTGGGAAACTATAACGGCACATGTTCTTATATTCATAAGGCAGAAAACACAAATACCATTGATTTGCTTGTGGTTTTCTCTGAGATACTAGGCTATCTAGAGCTCTTCTCACAGAAATGAAGGCAAAGATGTCTGTAAAATCTCACTAAGGATATTGTTCACATCTTGCCTTCAACCAGATATTGCATCAAACATCTTTTACATAGCACTTCCTTGGTCTCACTGAGCACACTTGAGGAGATAATCTGAAAAAATAACTTATTTTAGTGAGTTATGCAGTTTTAACAAAAATAAAAGGCAGAACATTGTTTAAGTAACACAAAGTGGCCTGGGCTGATAAGTCTAGAAGGCGGAGTCTTCAAAAGCCACAAGTCAATGCTAAGGCATTATGCAAACAGAAGTCTATCTTGTCATACCTTAGTTCATTAAAGCCATTATTTTGGTGGTGGTCTTACATGGCACGAGCCCTGGCTTCACCAATAGCTCATTTAAGAGGGAAATAGACCCTGAAAAGACACCAGTCTTTTCCCGGGGAGAAGAATGGGGCAGGATGCACACTGCAAGAAAATGGAGCTATATTATGTGACTCTGGAATCTGGGGGTTGTCCTTTCCTCCTTTCCCTTTTGGTGGCCTTACTACCATAAAGAGAGTAACAGAAACACAAAGAAGCTGTTTCATGCCTGTGCTATGGTCATTTCATGACACCCAGCTTCTGACAATACTCTGACCTGAAAAGAAACAAACCATAGATGTGGCAGGCTCTGGAAAGAGGAAGAACTGGAACATTTCTTAACCTCCACTCTTCACCACTTTTAGCAAGACTTGTCAAGCTCACATGCCTAAAGGGAATACTTAAGTGACTTGGGATAAGCATGAAAAGAGCTTGCTGAGAGCAAGGAAGAAAAATGATAGGTGAGGGAGAGGAGTAACCAAAGTGGTATGATACACATCTACTTATTATCTCTAAATAAAACACAGAACCACATCGCAGTGAATTATGGGGCAGAAGTTTACAGTCAATGTACACATTCTAGTCATTGTAGCTTGCCTTAGTAAATCTGTATCTATATCCATGCTTTTCATTTGTAACAGTTTACACAGAAATAGCATAAAGGACTGTATCACAAAATACTCTTCTATTTATAAAAGTCCTAACAATTCTCTTCCTCTTATCTGTTAGTCCTTTATTTTCTGGGATCAACATTTTTTAATCTAGCAATTTGAAGAAAAATTAGCAGAAGCTTCATCTGTACTCACACTATAATGCTTCAAATTCATATCCTGGTAATTTTAACACATTCTCTTTTACAGAAGAGTGAAAGTTTTCTGTGACCTATGCTGTATTTTTTCCCCTATTCCAGTCTGGCCAATTTTAGTGAGGGTACAAAAATAACTTTTTTCATGCCTAACAGTAATTCAAATCATCAAAACAAGGAGGCTGGGATCCTTTCCTTTCGGAAAGGAATCCGAAAGAACTGTACATCCAGCTCCCAAGTGCTAAAAAGATAAATGCATAGCTTCTCTCCCCTTCCATGGGATCACAGCTACATATTCCAAACTGTGTGTGTGTGTGTGTGCGCGTGTGTTAAAAAATAGACCTGGAGAAGCTCTCAAGAAGACATTTTGTCCATGCACTTGACCCAAAGCAGGACCAGCATTCATTCTTATCTAATCTTAGAAACACACAACTGGACAAAGACAATACCAACTTTTCAAAGAGTTGATGCCACTCTGCCACTGTCCTCAGATAAAGAAAAACAAGAGGCTTTGCAGGACCATTTAGTATCTTTTAAGACTTATCTGCATTCACCCTACCTCTTTTGAAGCTAAAAATCTCAATTTCTTTCAAGTTCTTGCGTTTCAAATTTTTTTGAAAGCTCTGAATGTTTTTGTCGTCCTCTCATTGCCTCACTCTAATTACTCCACAGCTTTCTGGAAGTGTCATGTACAAATGAGACACAGTGCCCTGATTAAAGCTGCATGGAATAGAAGGCTTATTTCATATGTTTTGTCTTAGGTCTATGAAAACTCCTTTCTATGGTGTCTGACTTGCTCACAATAGCACAGCATTACTGACTTACATTTGGCTTCCTGTTCACCCCAACACCTGTACCATTTCTGCTATATTATCTACTACTCTTCCATCTCCTGTAATTGTGAGGCTGTCTTGACCTCTTCTATACTCCCTCTTTTTACAGAACTAATTTCTTCAAATTATCCAAATTGGCGGGTTTGGGATGTTTTTTTTTATCCTCCTGCTTTTATTTCTGTGGTATCCCCATCTTCCCATTGGTAGAAGTGCCTCTCAGTTGCATGTTGTGTGCTCCTAGATATGTTTTCTATTCCAGCATTTTGATCATTAATTGCAAACCTGTCATCTAGGACAAATCCTCTGTGGTATTTCACCCAATACAACCCTACAGTCAGAAGACAAATCATTGGTAATAGTTATCTGTCTTCTAATACACAGCTTGGGCTCATACTAGAGAAATTTTATTGTTTACTTATTTGAATGTGTTAAGTTTGGGATTTAAAAAAAAAAAAAAAAAAAGAAACAGGGAATGTGACCATCACTCACACATTAGCTAAGATTTAAATAAATCAAAATATGAGACTTTTCTTTGTCTTGTCAGTACTTGCAATAACTTATGGCTTCAAGTCCTCTCAATATTTGTCTCCTCCAAGGAGACAAGTTTTCTTAAACTATATGTAACACATCTTCACCTAAATATTTTTAGATAATGTCAGTGAATACTCACCTAGAATTTCTATAGCTTTTTAAGAAGTTGCTTATTCTGTAATGCAGATGCAAATACTAATGTTCAGCATCTGCTATTGGTAAATACCAATTTGAAACAACTGTCTGGGGGATCTGTCTCAAGTCTTTGACTAGACTTAGCAATGAGTACAATGTTCAGTGCCTGGTTTCCTCAGGCAGAAAATGAGCTTTGTCCCCACACAAGGAGAGTAGAAGGGGAATGTAAGTTCAGTCTGGTTCTACTCCCATGGCACCAGGGCCTACAGTGGCCAGTCTTCATTCCTAGATGGGTTCATCAGCGATATTTACTTGAGTTTTGTTTGCCTTGCTACTGATAATATCATTATTTAGGTACATTTGTTCAGTGAAGATCTACGTGGCAGTTTCAAACTCATAAAGTAGCTGTCTAATGTCAAAAGGTATAATTTAAGAAGTAACTGCATATGCTTGCTCCAATTCAGTCAGGATGAACCATGATGAATCAGAGTTTATTATTTTAACTTGCATTGTGTTTATGATTCTTGCAAGAACTTTACTACATAAGTGCATGGGGTAAACACATACAGCTGGCATAATAGCACAGATGCAGGCTTGTGCTACACTCATCTTTTCTGTCAATTCTTTGTAGGTGCTGAACATGCAAATTATAGTCTCAGCAGTTTTCTGTCACAAGGAAGTCAGCAATGTCGCATTCAGAGACAGAATCATAGCACAGACCTGTTTCAAAGGCTCCTTTCTGCAAGTTCACTCTCAGACTGTGGTTGTCAGTCAAAAGGGCAACATCTTCATATTTGCCAGGAGCCCCATTTCTTCCTTCAGAGCACCTCCTCCACATCCACTTTCAAACTATGTCCCTGGTGAATGTCCCATAAGGAAGGTGCAGGCACCGATTACCTTGCTCACATTTTTCTATTGTGGAGACAGGAATAATTGTGTCAAAACACTTGTTAAACTGCCAGTATTTTTCCCCAGGTCAAGACTTCTCAGAGCACTTATTCCTCTATCTTGTTTGTACTCCATTTCAGATTGAATGCAACCATCTCACATTTTTGTTTGGGATTTTCTTTGTTTGTTGGGGTTTGTTAGTTGTTTAGGGTGTCTTTTACTTCCAAGAAGTACTCAGTGTACTTCAGGAAAGAGGCACCATCATCAGGCCATGGATGGTTGAGAGGCATAGCTAGAGAAGTGCTACAGCTTAAGAAAAGAAGGTACAGAGATACTGGTTTTTTGCCTTCTCCACACAAAACAGGTACAATGACTCAATATCACAGTCCAAAATTGCATGAATTCAGACTGCAATTACAGAAATTTTTAGCAGTGATGGAGTGTCATTAGACCTACATCTCTGCCCATAATGGACATAAAGAATTTGAAAACAAAATTTTCATACTGTCAGACAGTTTTCTCTTTTTAGAACTGTGAGTTTCTAATGGCTCGGTTTGTTACTCATAGTAGAATTTCCCAAAATACGTTTTGCCATTTGTCAGTCAATACACAGGGCGTTTTCTTGTGGACTGTGAAAACTAGTATTTCAATAAGGAACAGAGCAGGGATTAGAATAACTATTTGTCTTGAAGCAGATTTGTACATAGTGTTGCATAAAGTGTAAAATGATGCTATGATACCCTGAAGAAATCCACATGCTTTCTGGGGGACAGCATTGTTCTCACTGAGACATAACCACTAAATAAACCATTCCTGATATACTGACATTAAATTAAAATTTATTTTAATAAAGAAATTATTTCTTTATTATTTCTGTAATGGAAATATTTTATCACTGCTTCCTGAAAACAGGAATACGAAGTTCTCTTTTGATGGTCTATTGTGTAATATTCTTTCAAAATCTTTGAAGTAGAATAGGTCATTTTCATTTTTAAGTCTGCATACTCTCTAAAGAGCACACAAGAAACACCATACTACAAAAAATCTGTACATTTGCTAATAAAAGTTTTCAGACACTACACTTTAGGGGCTCGCACTGTCCCACGTCAGTCTGGCAGGAAATTAGAAAGAAATCTGCAATCACTCCAAACCATGCCAACATTTCAAGATTGATTTCATTAAGTAACCAACTGTGACAGCTTGACTAACCATTTTGGCTCTCTTGTAATTTAGGCTGGCACCAGAAAGGTCTAGCCTGCTGTGGTCAACATGCTAGAAAGAACTGGGACATATCTTAACCAACAGTCATTTCCACTGCTTTGACTTTTGTCGAAATGTTTTTGAGGTAACTCATCAGGTATTTTATCTGTAATTTGTCTTAACTCAGACTCTACATGGCAGATGCTGCATGCTCCACTTAGACTCTTCTCTGTTTTGTGCCCATTTACAAACTTGAAAATGCAGATGTGAAAGGACAGTGGCTTGTTTCTGGACAACATGTCTCTGTGCATTAGAAAAAAAAAACAAGGTCTGGGTAATGAAAGTTGCTTTGGCTCTTCAAAACTCCCCTCTCAGGCATTTTGAAGGACATATAATGGCTCTGTGCTCTGCAATCCTTCCAGTCTCCAGAGGCCACAGGCTCTTCAAGGAGCCACACCGACAGAAAAGACTGGTGCATACTGGCTGATCTCTGTGTTGGCCAGAAATATTCCTTCTGTGGAAAGCTGGAACACAGGGCAACACAAATCTATCACGTTTTCTGTCTGCTATCAGGAAAGATGACTGCATAAGCCGGTTTTGTATGACAGGTTTGTGCACCACTGCTGCTGTGTAGTGCAGAATTACGGAAGGGCAGCCAAGGATGTGCCCTTGCTTTTAAGAAAACAGCCGAATCGTTAAAAAAAAAAAAAAGCCTCTGTCACATATTGTATTTCAGTCCCATTCCACTGAATTGAATAGTTGCAAGACTATTCCTATTGAAGACTTGATTACAAGTGATAACACTGTAAAAAGCATGTCATTGCCACCTATAGACAGCAAAGAAAAACCAGTTTTAGACTGAATAGCTTCACAGAACATTCTAAATTATTCTGAGGGTCATATGAGAAATCTCAGAGAGAAAAAAGACATAAAGGGTCTGGCATGTCATCCTGTACTGGAAGTCCTGTTTTGTCCCTTAGATATATGGGACTGGGTCTTTCCATGGAATATTTGTTGAAATGTAATTTTTAAAAATCAAAACATTGTCCTTTCCACAACACTTTCTACACCACATCAGCCAGAACAGGTTGCATGTCAGTTTGGAAACGCTTTAGCTGTTCACATGTTTTAAAAATGACAGCAATAATTTGCAGCCAAACTAGTATTTGAAAGCCATAGATAGAAAAATGCAGGGATAAAGTTGGGACAGCCCTAATTTAACTTTATCAGAAATTATCCATATCTTTCAGATGGACAGAGTAGAAAATGTTGGAGATATTTAGGACCCTGCTGCTAGAGAAAGTCTATTCCCATCCAGTCTTTCTGATCAGTCATAGCATCTAGCATCTCCCTCCCTGTCTAGTTAGCACTTCACTTCAGGATTACTTGTACAAAAAGATAAATAACCTGGACCTGTCACTTTAGTGAAGCATGGCCAAGCTTTTCTGAAACAGTGTCCCTGGCTGTATACATGGTTTGAAAAGGTAGCATATTATCAAGAACATCGCAAGAAATGCAAAATCATGAGGCTGAGGTACAGAGCTGTGGTTCTTTCATGCACTGCTCCTCAGAGGGCAAAAATCACTGTGTTCTCTTTCGCTCTATTCAAAAAGGGTCTTGTTTACAGAGGTGGCTGCTGATTTTTAGGCACATGTATCTACATTTAAGCAGCTCTGTGGAAGCAATCTGATGACATTTAAGCTAGGAAGTATCCCAGATTCGAAGTTGCAGGTGTTTAGCATGGCTAACAAAATGGCTGACAATTAAGAACCTTCTTTGGTTGACATAGAGACCCATAGCTGATTGCATAACTTTTATCCCCCGGGTAGAAATGTGGGTTTAACTTTTTCATATAGCATAATTCTTGTCTGTTAGCCTAAGTGCCACTAAAAGATCTGTAAGCCATGGCAGGTTCTTAGGGACATTTTTAAAATAGGGAAAGATGCCCTGTTTTTGACAGCATGACATAATTCACACTCTAATTTTATTTAGATTTGAGAATCTCTTAAATAACCAACAGTGGGTAAAGTCTGTGAAACCAAGTTTGAAAGCAATATAATTTTGTTTTCCTGTATTTCTGCCAATAAAAATCAATAAAACAAATCACTAGAAAAGTTAAACAATTCTGTAGTGTTCACCTGACAGAAGCTATTTCTTTAATGTGTTTTTAATACAGACTTACTATAATCAGGGAGCACTCTGCCACACAGAGGAAGATGGCTTTGACCTTCATACATTTAATGTATAACATGCTCCTCCAGCCCTCTCATTTCAGTCTCTACATGAAAACACATTATCATGAGGATAAACCACTCACTTAGGCAAATTGCCTAAGTAATTCAAGTGCTTCCAGACAGAAAACCGTCTGGGTCTACTCTGTTGCTCATTGAAGTCAGGGTCTTTCAATGAGAAAAGGAAAGAAGGGGAGATCAGACAGGACAAGAAGATTGTCTGAGAACTTGTTTGATCTTTGAAGTGTTGGCTAGAAGACTTTATGAGATCCAGGTAATCTACAAAGCTTCAGAAACACTGAGCTGAACATTTTAACAGATCTTGAAAAAAACAAATTCTTGCTGACTGTGTAATCCTTTTAAACTTTTCATGTTGTAACAGTTCACTTAGTACAGTGCAAATGTAGGGGGGAAAAAAAACCCTCAAATTACATTTAATGACTCCCACAATAAAGAGATAATGAAAAATATGCTTTTATAATAGCCATGTTTTGTAATAGGCATATAACATAAGATACGTTATTTGGGGTCATTATAAGCAAGACATGAAGTATTAAATACTGCACAGACTTTAGGAGGATTTGCCTCTTTACACACAATGCGTTGTCTTCTTTGTTAAACCTGCGTAGACACTATGTATCCAGAGTTACAAAGCACAGGGCGGAATAGGAGTGTCTAGCCAAACCCAATCTCTTGCACATAGACAGTGTTTGTTAAGAAGCAAGAAAACAAACGAACAAAATCCCTACCTGATTTATTGGGATCTTTTGCATAGGAAGATGGTCTCACGAAGAATTGGAGCTCTTGAACAGTCAGTGTCTGAATGGCGATGGGAGCCTCCACTCAAAGGTCCTGGACTGAGCCGTGATTTCTTGTGCTTGAACTGAGCACCAGTCACACCTGAGCATGTGGGACCAGTGTTGTTGATTGTCTTGGACTACACAGAAAGTAGTCCCAGTCCTCTTAACTATGAACAAAGATTGTCCTAAACTATTTTTCCTGCACCTATAGGACCAGGTTCTACTGACTATTTAAAGTCACATGTATTTTTGTGAGTCCTGAAGCAGGAAATGCCTGGAGTATCACTGGATGGCCAGGCTCTCTGCCCAGGATGCTAACCAGCACATGTGTACATGCAGATGGTGTCTACCCACTGGATTCACACAGTAGGACTGTCTGAAATCCCCGCCTGGAGACTTCCACAACGATGCACGAGACTGCTTGGGCAGTCCATCACCTCACCTGCACTTAGCCCATAGGCAGAAGTGGGCTGGGAAGTTTCAGAAAGAGGAAAAGTTTGCTGTGAATCTGCATTTAATTAAATGAACTCAATTAAGTTGTGTTCCCCTAGCAGATTGCAGTTGTGTAAATTCAAATGGAAAATAAATCAGTATTTGTGAGCCTTCAGATTAAGATACAAATGTCAAGGTCTAGGACTTTTTAACTGACTTGTTAACAGCCAGCTGTACATTTCACCATAACCTATGTGTTTCTCAGACTTCTGTCTCCCACAAGGGCTGTTCCTTAACTGCCAAGTGCACAGCATATATGCTGGGCTGTTGCAGTATCTGTCTCCAAAATTAAAATAAAATCACCACTAGCACATATGGATTTTCCATTATAGCTCCTTAGCACAGAATCACAGAATTAATGAATGGGTCAGGTTGGAAGGGACCACAGCAGGTCGCCTGGCCCAACCTCCCTGTTCAAGCAGGGCAATCCCAGAGCACAGGGCCACAGGATTGTGTCCAGACAATTGTTGTTTATCTCCAGTGGGGGAGACTCCACAACCTCTCTGGGCTATCTGTGCCAGTGCTCGGTCACCTGCAGAGTAAAGAATTTCTTCCTTGTGCTCAGGTGGAACTTCCTGTGCATCAGTTTGTGCCCATTGCCTCTTGTCCTATTGCTCAGCACCACTGAGCAGAGCCTGGATCCATCCTCTTGACACCCTCCCTTCAGATATTCATAGACATTGATGAGGTCCTTTCTCAGTCATCTCTTCCAGAAGCTGAACATGCCCAGCTCCCTTTCCTTGTAAAAGAGATGTCACAGTTCCTTAATCATCTTTGTTGTCCTCCACTGGATTGGCGCCAGGAGCTCCATGTCTCACATGTCCTGAGGATCCCAGAACTGAACATGGTACTCCAGAAGCAGCCTAACCAAGACTGAATAGAGGGGCAGGATAAAAGCAAAAGACAGCCTTGAGTGGGTTGACTTCAATTATAAATCGAAAGTGACAATACCTAAGATAGAATTAGGAAATCAAATGAAGGCGCACAGCCATCCAAATTAATAAAATGAAGAAATCCAGCCACTCAAATTAAAAATAAGGAAGTTCCAGAATTCTCTAAATATCATGAGATTTGCTTAAAATCTGTGAGATTTTAAAAATAGAGTCTTTCTGTACACCTTAGCTGGGTCTCTGCTTCTTGTGAAGAGAGATCCTACTGTTGCCATAATATCCCATACCTCTGAGCACCAAAAAGCAAAATATTTCATAACTCACAGTAAAACAAGAAGAACTGGCGGAACTAAAAAAGAAAAGGTTTGGAGTGTGCATCCTTCTGTGCAAGTAACTGCATCCATCCGCAGCCACCATTCCAACCCTCACAGGGACAGATGACCCGATTTGGAAATATGCATGGTATATATATGCCATATATATACAGTAGCTGGTTGCCACCATTCAAAATTGCATTTCCTCCTCACTTCTGAGAAAATTGCAAGGACTGTTACAGCTATCCAGATTTGTACCAGATATTTTCCTTTTAGGTTGTATTCTTAGCTATGGAATCCTTAGGTAAAGGAAACAAATGTTATTGCCCCTTGAATTGCTATTCGTATATCAGATTGTTTATGTCCTTCTCTCACAAGGACAAATTATCTTTGAAATGCCGAGCACTTCATAAAGTGCGCAAATTATAGAAATTGTCCAGTAATACGTTACAGACAAATATAACTTGATAATAAGGACATTTGGAGAGTCTCACATTTGAAAAGGATACTTCAAAAGCACCTGTATTTATAATCTTGAACACTGTGGCAGTAGATAGGTTTCTTTTAATCCATTGGGATTTTTTTCACTTTACAATCATTACCAGTCTTTACAGTGGAGGTTGTATGAGTAGTTGGCAGGACTTCCATGGCAAAATTTTATCCCTTATTGGTAATTGGTAGATTTCATTTGGTGTAGAGGAAAGCAGGGAAAGGAAGTAAGCTTTACATGTCTCCTTTCAGGATCATAAACATATAAATTTACACTTGTGATGCAATCTCTGTTTAACACATTAATTCAAACTAATTCAATATAGGGTCAGCAGCAGTTTTGGAGTGGAGGCAGCCCCTGAAGCCATGAGGGGCAAAGCTTTTGTGGGGAAGAGTGGGGAGGACACGGGAACGTGTCCTTTCAGCCAGCCCCATGGGCAGGTCTGGGTGACAACTGAGTGCCAGTGCCAAAAAAACAGGAATAAAACAAGATGCAAGTGAACAAGAAAGAAGGAAAGTAAATGGCTACAGAGAGAACAATTTACTTCTCTGCAGATCCATTTCAAAACCTTTTTTTGGATGAAAAGCATTACTCTGAACTCTTCACTTATTTATGGCACCAATTTAAACAACCTTAACAGAAGGTCAAGAGTACATCAGATTGCTGTGGGCCTTTTGTTTCCAGTCTGGTGTCTCATTTCCCTCCAAGATCACTCACCTCAAGCCTACACAGCAACAGAGCTGAAAGGAGGAGGAGGTGGAAGGAGAAACAGGAAGATTGGTAAAGAATTGGGATTTTTTGATCCCACAAAAATTCACACACTGTTCTACAGAGATCTCCAATGTGGCTTAAAGTCAGTAGAAGCAACAGGTCTTTTGCAAACCACACCCTGTTGCATTTATTTTGCAATTTGTCCTTTTTTCACAACTGCACTAGTACCTGGCTGGCCATTAATGAAGTAGAGTTGAACTCTGACATTAGTCCCACACTCTACCGACTGTCTTTCCTCTTACCCTCCCAGGGCAGGACTCATGATTTACAGTGTGAGACAGCTATTGGCAAGTTTATTTCAAGAGTTCACTACTTTGCAAGGCAAAACATTTTAAAACAATATTTTGAACAGTTTTTACTATATTTATGAAAAGATAAGAAAACAGTTGCTCACTGAATACTCATGTCAGCAAAAGCAATTCCATCTGACCTCTGTTTGAATAACTCAGAGTTATTTCCTAAGTGTCATAAATGAAATATCAGTTTGGCTTTCGCATGGTTGTTAAAGTTGTTAATTAAGTTGAGGTTGTTAAAGTTGTTAATACGAATAAGCTGTTAAGTAGCCCACAGAGTTAGAGAGTTTGTATGCCCCTTGCTGTTGTTCACTTGTTGTTAAGGTTAATGAAATGGATTCAAGTTATATTATAAAACTTTGCAAATGCACTTTAAATTAATGTTTAAGTTAAGTTGTTTTCCAGAGGGAAAAGACCCATATAAACTGCCCAGAGACTATATTTAGCTGTCAGCTGGAGACCTGTCTCTGAGCTCCATGGAAACCATGAATCTTAATTAGGAAATCTTCCCGCCAAAAAGGCAGAAGACATCCCCCAGAGACTGCACCCTAGAACCAAGCGAGCCATTGGATAAAGGACTTTACCAATGACCTGGACTTTGAAGTGACTCGAGCAATCACCTCCTGCCTTGGAGGCTGGACAGTGAGCGGTGATGGGAGGGGCCAGAGGGGTATAAAACCTCCTGTCACCAGCCAGGAGCCACTTTTTACCTTGGATTAGCCTTAGTGAAGCCTAGTGCTGTGGGTGTCAGACCTGCCTTTTAAAATACCTTCCTTGGGACTGGCCCAAGGAAAACCCAGCGCTGCGGACCTTTGCTCTGGGTCTATAGCCTAATTGGCTATAAGAGTCTTTGATCGCTGTGAACCCGGTTGATTCTAATTGCGGAATTTGGTTTGTTGTATACTTAATTTATTTTTTTAATTAATAAATTATATTTCTTTTACATTTAAACCAAGAGTTGCCTTATTCCTGACACTAAGAGTACAAATTATTTTAAAGGAATAACAAAATAACTTATAATATAGTCAGGAAAAGTTTATTTGAAAACGGCTTCCAAGTGTCCTGAGACTTGCTCCTTAAATGGCTACAGCTTTCCAATGTAATTCTTCAGCAGCTGAAGCCTTTCTGACTCAAGACTTAAGACCGCCTACATTTAAGCACATGTTCTAGTTCACTTTGGCTTTGATGTGGTAGTTGTATTTAGTGTAAGGCATGCTGGACTGCTTCAATAAATCAGGCCCCAAAGAGGAGGTCACTTCACTGCGCATTTGCTAAAGAAGAAGGCCTTTCACAATCTAAATGACTTCTTTGCCATGTTTTTACTAAAAGCTTGTTGGCATTGACAAAAATGTTCATATAAAAATATTGCATTTATTTACAAAAATGTCCCCCAAACTTCGTGTAACATTACAAGTCTACTCTCAGATGTCTTACTGTAGCACCATGACACTCACTTTCAACTAGGATTATTCAAATCTAATGCCTAAAGGCATATATAGCCACTTACGTAAGATTTTCAACTTTACTGAGAAACAAGTTTCTCTAACAGAAGACACAGACACACATACAAGTCTGAAAATAATGTTGCTATTTAAGTCCTCAAATACAGATTTTATTTAGTATTTGATTTAAAAATATTTACTCCAAAATCTCCATTAGCTGAATTTCAGTTTTCTAAGATGCCCATTAGCTGAACAAGTGTGTTATCCCCAAATGTCAATGAACTCTTCTGAATATTGTCATGATTACCATAGCTTCTCAAATAACAGTGGAACAATTTAAACATGCTGTTAAAACAATGAGCGTTCCATATTGCACAGTGTTTTATTAGTATTATAAGTCAAAAAAAACTCCAAGTGTATGACTAATCATATAATAACTAGAACTATTTGCACTTTTCATGGTGTTGTAATATACAATTGAGTGACACCAATCTCTTTCTATGTTGACTCAGACATATTTACATAAAATACTTCTTTTAGCTGTAGTACATCTTAGTGTTTCTGTTCTGAGTCATTAAAGGAGAACTACAGGTTTTCAGGTTTTTGAAAGGTATTGTAATTCCATAGCTTTCTCCACCTTCCTTGTCTGATACAGAGTTTTACCTGGGGCCTTTACAAAATGTGCGATATTTTGCCCCATTGCAGCAATTTAGCCAGAGTTTCTACCATAAACATACCCAGAAAAAGATTGGTTTACAGTAGACTATAAAAATGTGGTAACACTGTGCACTGAAAATGCCCTCTGTTGATTCATTTCAATCTGTTATTTGTTTGCGTTTTGTAGCAGGTGTAAGCAACATTGAAAACAGATGTCTGTTTTATTTCAGAATAGGAAGGGAAAACATCAGGTCTGCAAATACAATTTACCCAACAGATGTGGGACACTTGTCTGTTTTCTGTAGCTACTGCTAGGGTCACCCCTCTCAATGAATGAGTCTGAATGTTAAGGTGATAAAACTGCCTTGTAGAAGAGGTGAGAGATTAAAAGCTACGAAAGATACAGGATGCCCTAGGAAGACTGCAGGAGATTCCAATGCCTTTTCAGCATCGGGCACAGAAATAGCAATGGCTGTGAGTTCACTCAGGATGTGCAACTGAAAGTCCGTGCATATAGAAGACTAAACTAGTACAAATCTTTTAGTGTATAAGCATTATCCATTTTATATATATATATATGTATATGAGTGTATATGTCAGTTAGAGAGGTGAGTGGTAACTGCAGTGGCAGCAGTGACAGCAGTGACAATAGAGGTGGCTACACTAAGTTCTGGCGGCTGAACGATACAATGAGCTGGGCATGGGGTTCCCAGAGTGAGGAAAACATGAGCAAGAGCTGAGACATCCTCCAGGAACTGTCAGCTCTTGCAAGCTGCATTTTATTAAAGGCAATTTATTTCATTTAAGTTTACTTCTTCTTGAAAATAAATGTGTTGAAATTAAATGAACTGTTTTTGAGCTGAAATCACAGAATCAGAGAACAATAGGGTTTGGATTGAAAGGGACCTTAAAGATCATCAAGTTCTAATTCCTCCTGCCATGCACAGGGATGCCTCACACTAGATCAAGTTGCTCAGAGCCCTATCCAGCCTGAGCTTGAACACTGCCAGGGATGGGGCATCCACAACTTCTTTGGTCAACTTGTTTCAGTGCCTCACCACCCTCATAGTAAAGAATATTTTCCTAATGTATTTCTTCCTTAAATTAGATTTCTTCTAATCTAAAGATACCTTCTTTCAGTTTAAAGCCATTTCCCTTTGTTCTACCACTACACGCTCTTGTCAAAAGTCCCTCTCCAGCTTTCTTGCAGTCCCCCTTTATGTACTGGAAGGCAGCTCTAAGGTGACCCCAGAGTCTTCTCTTTTCCAGGCTTTTCCAACCCAAACTCTCTCACTCTGCCTTCACAAAAGAATTGCTCCAACCCTCTGATCATCTTTGTAAGCTTCCTCTGGACTCACTTCAGCAGGTCCACAACCTTATGTTGGGGGACTTAGAGCTGGACACAGTACTCCACAAGTTCTCACAAGAGAAGAGTAGAAAAAGGAAAAAATAGCAAAAAAAGGGAAAGCAAGAAATTGCCCTAACTGAGATATCATAGCTCTTGTAATTTAATAGTTGAGTCCTGATGATTTACATGTGTTTTGTTGATTGAATAAATAGGATAACTCAAGCAATATGGGCAGAAAAAAAGGTCATTGCAGTTCTCCCACACAATTGTTGGCAGAGTAATTAAAATAACAAGTTAACAAGTTCAGAAGGTCCTGCACTGAAAAATGTAACTGTGCCTGAACTCTTCTCTGCAGTAATATAGAGAGAAAAATATGACAAATGAGGACACTGGTCCTAGTCACCAGCATAGGGATGATGAGCTAAGTTGAATGACCCAGGGGATCATGGTTCAGTGGTTAAACATTTCAGGTCCTAAACTGGCCTTTGAAAACAGCTTTCCACATAGTTTGTTTTTTGCTTCTGCTGTTGAACAAGGACTATGATTTGCTAGGGGTGTTCCTCTGCCAAACCCTCTTCTGTGCAGGGCCAGAGACAGGAACCCTGTGGGAAGAAGTGTGGTTCCAGGAGGGTCTTCATTAGGAGCCTTGCCCCAACTGCTCCCTCCACTCCCTGCGTTCAGACCCTTTGCTGCATCCTTGACAGAATATTTTTGACTGGGACTGAAAATTTAATTTTGAAAAGCAATAGTCAGAGGCAAAATGGAGCAGATGGGCCTGGACACCTGATTTGGCATTTTCTAGGACAAGAGTTTAGAGGCAAGGGGAACACATCTGCCTCCTGCATAAGCAGAGAGCCAAATTTAGTACTGCCTGAGAATCCTGGCTGAAATGTAAGCTCCCACACAGATTTTGTTAATTTGGTCATGTTCGTTTAAGGAAAGAAAGAAGGAAAAAAGAAAGTGTTTATGCGAAACACAATCCATTGGCTTACATAAATGGCTTTTGCTCCAAAGCCATGTTGTAGTCCTGCCCTCATCTGCTTTGGTTGGGAATAAAGGAGTGCAGACAACATCTGTATTTTCTGTTGTGTGTCCTACCTTTCTCGAGACTGACGCTAACACAAACCACTTCATTGGCACTAAAACCCAGATATATCTCCCAGGAAGTTTTCTACAGGGACTACCAGAACATAACACGTTCTTACAAGTGTGAGAGAATCACATCCGCCTAAAGTCTTAGTGGGAGTCAGATATGTAGGTTTACTCCAGATAGATAGGAGCTGGTCTGCCTTTAGGTCAACACCTCCCTTAAAGCAGCATAAGACTTTACTGACAAACGTGAGGGCTGACATTTGCTTAGAAAATGGTATGTCCGAAAGAGCAGCTTTACCCAGCATGGTGGGTTGTTGGACTTAGAAGCTGGAGGAAGTAATGTCACCTCTTTCTGAAATAATGGGTGACTTTTTTAAGCAGTGTGGCAAGAGTGATTCAAGGTGCTGATCTGTTGATCCTTCCAGGGTCAGTTTGTATTCTAAATAAATTAATGTATTTTCTAAATTGAATGTATCCCTTTTTGCCAAGGTTTCCCACTCACAGGCAATCCATCAACTTTATTTGACAGATACTTTTTTTAAAGGAATGGTTTTTATTTCAAATCAACCAGGTAGCTATATCTTCCTCCACATAAATGTCTGTAGTGTTCCCTGTTGGTTTCTTCATGAGATTTCTCTGGAAGATATTAGTCTAAAAAATCGCCTAGCCAGAGAGAGATGGGGAACCGGTGCTTTTCTTTGATTCAGTATTACTAAATGTGGGGTGATACCTGACCACTTGCTCTGAGATCACTGAAGACCTCACAGTTTGGGCAGACAGGCAGAAAGAGGAGGAACTGGCCTTGCGGCAAAATTTAATGGGGTTACTGTGAAAATAATGTATGATCTTTTCACCTGAATTTCAAACATCTGACTTTTTTTTTCTCAGCATTGATGTTCCCTCTCTGCATCTACATTGTTTTATAGATAAGGTGTTTTACCTCTGCATGCCTTAACTTTATGTATATTTGTGCCCACATACATATATGTACATACAGACATACATATATAAGATGCAAACTGTATATATAGAGGCTACTTGATCTTCTCTGCTGTCTTGTTACTTCAGAGAAAATTCCTCTACTGATGCCAGTTGGCATACAGTTCTTATTGTCTGCCATTTTCCAGATTCAAATATATTTAAAGATGAATGGTACAAATTAAGGTAATGGAAGCAAATAAATTTACTCCATTTTCTGAGAAGGTGAAGTTACTAGAAAGTTGCTAGTCAAATGCCATGTATTGACATACACAGTATCTTGCTTATATATATGTTACATATACATATGTTAAATCCTACAGAAGAAAATGGTTCTTCATTATTCAACAGACATTACCCATGATATCAAAATCTGTTTAAACACTGTAGGACTGCAGTAAATCTCAAAGCATTTTAGTCCTTGCTTTTAATAATGAAACTCAAGCCTAATGAAATGAATAAATGAAAAGAATCACTGGCTAAAACACTGGTTTTGTTGGAATAAGTAGCAAAATTTCCATCCAATTTCAATATTTAGTAAATTATTTTATACAGCTACACAGAAGAAACTGAAATAACTTACATATCTTTTATATAGTGTTGTGGTTTACAGAGAAGTGTGTATAGAAATTTTTAGTCACAGCTAATGTATCTTGAGGCAAGATTATCTTCAGGTAGAAGAAGACATGTCCATTTTTAATATCCAAATAAATGGAATTTCTCCTAAACCTGATAAGGAATTAAAATGGTGCCTTCTGAAAAATTCAAATTTTTTTCCTTCTCTTGGACCAAGAAATACATTCCACTGGCTATTTTGGGAGAAAAAGATTTTAATAGTTCTATTCTGATTTTTTTTAAATTTAAGGAAAATGTGTGTGTGTGCAATGAGACCTGTATACATAAACAGATAGATTGCACCCATACAGAAATTTTCACACCAAAAAACCTGACACTCACTAGCAATTTTCAAGTCTCCTCCCCTCTACTTCCTTTCTGTTTGCCCTCTCTTCCAGTCCGCTTTTTGCACACAAGCTGGTACACTATATATAGCTCTGAAATTTAGTTGATACAGAAATATCTAAGATATTCCAGACCCCACGGACAAAGATTCTCCAAACTTGTTAAAGTTAGGAAAAATATGTTTAATGACAGCGCTGGGGCAGCTACGTACTCAGACGTAGTGCCGATTTCTAAAACAATACACAATCCATTTATCTACAACAGTCTTGAATATTCAAAATACAAATACATAGTCATAACATAAACACCTCCCATCTCCCGCTTCCTATGATAATGAGTTTAATATCATTAAGCATGCGTACTTCACTCCTTAAATGAGTCTGGGGTCTATTTTGAATTTGAGGAATGGGCTATTGATGAAGTCAGACCATAGTCTTCGTCCCTGACCTTTCTACTTTTGCACTTTTACAATTGATTTGACCCTTGGATCACCATGTTCTACCCTCCCCGTTACTCATGAGCAGATTCCTCAAATAGAGTAATTAATACATGTCTCTTTTCCTTCTGATCTCTCTAATTCAGTTTCTCTATTTCTCATGTGGATGCAGCTGAACAAACTTCTAGTGACGCACAATCAGTCAGAGGCCTTCTTCTAGTTTGTTTCTCAGCTAATTATTAACTTCTTAATTAACTCCACCTGAGTCTATCTACTGCTTGGCTAAAATTATCTCCTTTTAACTTAAAACTAAGTTCTTACTAAACTCTTACTAGATTTGTGTTTCAGAGTGATGTCTTTAAAAATGCTTCTCCTATGAAGTTTTGCTGGAAGCAGCTCCAAGTGGAGGGCTTGCTGTAGTCAAGGGCTTATAGGGACTTTGAGGGCAGGCAGGGAGCACAGCCTGCAGCTCAGATGAATGTGGAGAAAATAGTCATAGAGTCACAGAACGGTTTGGGTTGGATGGCACCTTAAAGATCATGTAGTTCCAAGCCCCCTGCCATGGACAGGGACACTTCCCACTAGGTCAGGTTACTCAGAGCCCCCATTCAGACTGGTCTTGAACAT
The DNA here is from genome assembly GCA_018881555.1 of Amblyornis subalaris. Lineage (NCBI taxonomy): Eukaryota > Metazoa > Chordata > Aves > Passeriformes > Ptilonorhynchidae > Amblyornis > Amblyornis subalaris. Next base: position 242,109 of record JACAXG010000178.1, on the reverse strand, counting down.
TTCCAGGAATGGGAAGTCCGCAACCTCTCTGGACAACCTGTTCCAGTGCATCTTCACCCTCACAGTATAGAATTACTTCTTAATATCTAATCCAAACATAGCTTCCTTCCCCTTAAGACCATTCCCCCTTGTCCTATCATTACGTGCCCATGTGGAAAGTCCTGCCCCAGCCTTCTTGTAAGTCCACTTTACATACTGGAAGGCCACTCTAAGGTGTCCCCACGGCCTTCTCTTCTCCAGGTGGAACAGTCCCAACTCTCTAAGCCTGTCTTCATAGAAGCAGCGTTCCAGCCCTCTAATCAGCTTGTGGCCTACTCTGGACTAGTTCCAACATATTACTTATGTTGGGGAACCTAGAGCTGGATGCAGTGTTCCAGGTGGAGTCTCACCAGAGCGGAGCAGAGGGGCAGAATCCCCTCCCTAGCCCTGCCAACGACACTGCTTTGAACGCAGCCTAGGATACAGTCAGCTTTCTGGGCTGTGAGCACATATTGTCAAGTCATGTTGAGCTTTTCATCCACAAACAGCCCCAAGTTCACTTCAGGGCTAGTCTTGATCCACTCTTTGCCAAGCCTGTGCTTGGGATTGCCCTGATCCAGGTGCGGGATCCTGCATTTGGTCTTGTTGAACTTCATGACCTTTGCACAGACCCAACTCTCAAGCCTGTCAAGGTGCCTCTGGATAGCATCACTTCCCTCCAGTGTGTCAATCACACCACACATTAAACTTGCTGAAGGCACACTCAATCCCACTGTCCGTGTTGCTGACAATGATATTAAAAAGTGACAGTCATTGACACGTGTCATGGTTTGACCCGGTGTGAGGCAAATCTGACTGGTTAAAAACAGGTAAAGGACAGTTATAAAGACCACTTAGTGTTCCTGTGACGTCTCTGTTAAAGGAATGTTGTAAAAACCACCCAGGAATTAACGGTCACTTCCTCACTTCCTCTCTTGCTCTCTGCTGACCACTAGCAAGGGAGTGGCTTCCCCGACCCCCGGACCAGGGGCCCGCAGCTTGGGGGGCCCGGTGGGGCCAGCCGGCCTCAGCCCCCACCGGCCCTGTGCCATTTCAGACCCGAGAGGAGCTGGTCTATCACCATCTGGACCAAGGCCATGCCGAGAGAAGCCGAGAGAAGCTAAGGTGAGCCAAGCTACACAGAGAGAGTTGAGATTTTGCCAGAGAAGAAGCACTCCCTTTTGGAGGTGTATGGGTGAGATCAAAGAGTGACCTTGCTGTCGTAGATAAGGATAAGGCAGAGATTTAAGTAGCAGCCAAAAGACTTATTAAAAATTTGGATGGCTGCCAGTGCAGAGAAGCGTACAGGGGAGAAGGAGCCTTGGGCCCTGGGAAGCGAGCCTCATTACAGCTGCATTATCTTATGGTAGCATGTAAACTGTTATAAATACTTCTGTAGGCATTTTCTGCAAATATTAACCTCTTCTCTAAGCTAGAAAGAAAGGAAAGCAGTCACGTGAAAGACTAAATATGGAGGCCAGCAGCCAAACAGAAGAGAAGACAAGGAGTGGCAGGAAGTGCCAGAGAAGCCATCTTTAAAACCATTCACCTTTTTATTTTCTGTGAGCTGTGCTGTGTGATCTGGAATAATGCCAAACTAAGTTTCTCTTTAAATCACAATTTAGATGTGGGGGAGTGAGAAATTCAACAGCCTAAAATAAGAACATTTTTGCGTTGTGTGCAGATGAAATTTGCAGCCTTTGGAGATTATGAGTAAAGGAGTACAGGAGCCTGTACCTGAGTGCCTTTAGGCTGGAATGACTTACCCTTAAAATGTTTAACCCCATCATACTTTTCTTGTGACCCACAAACTGCGGAGTGTATTGTGTGGGAGAGGATACACCACTGCAAAAACCAGGGCGAGCTGTGGTGTTTCTGGAAGATTTGGAACCATGCTGAAGATACTTCTTAGGGAACTGTCTTCTGTGGGGTGGATCCCACTACACTACAGAAAGAACTCTCTTTATCCCATAATGTGACAATAAGAACTCTTAATTATAAGATCAGAATCTCATGTTTATGTCCTTCACGTGATCAGTGAGAAGGATTGGAATGTATGGGGGGAGAATGATATTTGCACATTATGCCTTAATATTTTTATTATTTTTCATTCTTTCTATTCTTAGTAGTATTAGTGAAATAAATTATTTAATCATTTTTCAAGTTTGCAGCCTGTTTTTGCTGTCTCCTCTCCTCTGAAGAACTAAGCGTGGGGATCTGGAGTTTGCATCCAGGTTAACCCTTGACAGCATGGACTTCCTTTAGTGTTTCTACAATTGCTCAAATGACTTTCCACATGTGCTTTGGATTTTTCTCAACTCTCTTCTTACCCCAACAGCCTTCAGCATGAGTATCTGGACATTGGTGGGACTTTTCTATGCTACTGGTTTAGTTTCAAATGATGCACAAATAGGGAGACATAACCATTTCTTCCTCATTTTCCTCCCAAAACTCTGCCAGGATCTCTTCAGTGGTGTGCCTAAATAGGTGGCCATATGTATTACAGACCGTTGGACTTGCAGTGACCATACCTGGCCTGTATTTCATCACCTACCTGGTGGCAGTGGAAGGTGAACCATCATGCACAGAGACCTTGTGGGAGGAGAGCATCCCAGAGATTGAGGGGCTCATTCTGGAGACCTCCCTCACCTCCACGTCTTTGAATATTTTGCACAGGTATGAACAAAACCAGAGGCACATCCCAGAGACTGAGTCTAATATAAAAGTAACACTTTCCCATCTGCAGCAAATTATCTAATTCTCGGCTCTGCTGACACAAGCACTGAAATCTTTCAACCCTCACCTTTCTGGAGGATATGTGAATTTCAACCAGAAGTTAAAAATAGTTTTCAACTGTATCACTGAGGTTTGAGTCTCTTCAGAGTGATCTGGTTCAATTTTATGAACCTAGTCCCTATTAATATATTATATCTGAATTCATTTCCCCCTTCCCATGTTTCCTCAGATATTACTATGCCTCATTGCAGTTACATAAATCCACTGCTCTAATCCCATCTTCTTGATTATTAGGTAATGTGGTATGCTCAAAGGTGACTGGGTGATTGAAATGGTATTATTTGTTTCATTTAATATCCTGAAATAGATCTTAACATTTCAACTGTTGTGGAATATAAAATAAACACAAAAGACCAAACAAAGTTAGCATGGAGGCATTTTTATTCTTACTATGATCAGGCCAGTTTCCCACAGACAATAAGGAGAACAGCAGAGGTGACCCCCCTCACTGCAGTACAGACTGTCAGCCTGTACTGACATTCACATTAGAATGTGAATTGGGCTGTGAATTATTTCCTTAAACCAGTTTCAAACAGTGTATGGGCCTATGACTGACACAAAGTAAGACCCAAATATCATGCCAGCATTATTGGCTTCTCAAAAGCACTGATTTCTTTTTCAATGGTCCTCCATTAAAGGAGGGAACCCTTTAGACCTGCAATGTCACTAAAAAAGCAGCTGGTTTAAATCCCTCAAGTTACTCAAAACCTTTGCTTGTCAGTCCCAGTATGACAGGCCACCAGCCCTTTGATGAACAAGGCAGATCATCCTCCAGAGTCAAGAAACATCGTGTGGTTGAGGCACTGGAGAAAACTCCACTGGGAGGAATCCTACCACAGACTGCAGTCTTGCACTGACCTCAAAGCCTGTGTGTGCTGGGAGTCCAGTGTGGGCTGATGGCTGAAAGCAGAGGGGAACTTGGGAAAAATGCATCCTGGGAGACAGAAACCGTGGCACAGAGTAGGAGGTGCTGCCAATGTTACGCTCTCAGGGCCAGATTTGAACCCAAGTACTTCTCCTTAAGGGTAGGATGTCGTAGCACCATGTTGGTCTTCCACAGGTCTGTTGTTCTGGTTGCTTTGGTTTCTGTTTGGTTCATCATTTGAAATCAAATTTTATTGCAGTTCTCCAAAGACCTGAGATAGAACAAAGGACCCTTTGAATTTATTATCCTTCTGTTCTGTGGGATCTTGCCAAGCTGCACTGAACCACAGCACAGCTGGGGTTAGAGCTGAAAAAATAAGCATACCAGCAGAAATTTCCTGTTCTTCTACTAAAATCTGGAGGTGACTTTTACATAGCCAATAACCCTGTGGACTGCGAGGTATAATTACCTTGGCTAGTATATCAGATATTTGAGATTTGTGGCTTCTCATGAACTAAGGGGTTTTTCCTTATTTTTGTATTTTCAGAAATTCAGTCTTGGTGTTAAACATGGTAGTGTTTATCAACCATTTTTAACCATTCAAGGAACAGAAAGTGAAAATCACTGAAAAAATTGTTCAAAGCCAAGCTGTAATCTCCCTACAAATTGCAGAATACAGCAGATACTTGATCAGCCATCAAGAATCATTACTGGTTTAATTTGTGTGAAATGAAAGAAGTTGTGAATACAACCTCTTAAACAGCACTCAGCTAAATGAGTTATTTTTCCATTGGTAGCATTATTAGCCTGTATCTTTACCGTACTCCAGGAGGAAATGGCAAAAATTATCACAGTCATCTTCATTTTAATGCTGGAGAAACATGATGAGTGATGAATGATTCTTAATATCATAACTGTCTATACAAAAGGAGATGAAAGTGTAACTGGAGAGCATTGTTCAGTTTCATTTGTTCTGAGATACATCATTCTAGCATGCTCTTTCACTTGCCTTCTTAATACCTTCACATTTGATGTGTTAAATGTGGAGAAAAAAAATCTTCAAATATTTCTGTCATGCAAATAGCTATTCCTTCAAATGTCTTGAAAAATCGAAGAAAACATTGTGGGCAATTTCAATAAAACAACTTATTAAGTTAAAATGAATTTAAATATATTTTGTATTTCCTCTCCTGTATGGTATAAGCAGGTGTGCAATTAACTGAACAAGTGCACCATACAAGTGCATAGGGAAAAGTATGTTGTGGGTGGAATGCACGACTTGCCATGCAATCACCTAGTATTGAAAAGCCGCTGCGTTTTCTGAACACACAGGCTTCTTCCATCATTCAGCATTCAGCTGGAAAAGCTGCAGCTGTAGCTAAATTGCTCAGTAAAATCTCCATTCTCAGCACTGTGAGGGGCTCACCCTCCCTGTACCATGCCATACCATGCTATATAGCATTCAGAATGACTTCTGCTGCTTCTGATTTGGCCATTGAGATGTGTTGTTTTGATAGATGATAAAACAGAAGTTAAATAAAAATATCAATATGCTATCCTATTTTATAATTTTTATTTAATGATCTGGTAACATTTGTCTGGTGGTAACAGGATCAGCAGAATGGGCATGGCAGGGAGAAGCTGTGCAAACAGTGAATGGGATTGCTGCCAGATCTTGCTTGATTCAATGCACTCACTGCATGTGGCTGCCTACCATATCCCCAGGAAGTTCTCTGATCTCTCAAGCATTGGCTTGTGGCAGCAGAAGTGTGGTGGAACTTCACTGGGTTCCTCAGAGGTCAGCCAGATTCAGTGTGAAATGGAATTTGTTCAATTGTTCCTTTTCAAATGTAGAATTTTCCCTGGGTTATGACCTGGACATCATTGACAACAATCTCTCTTAGTATTTTCCACTAAGGCAACTCAGCTACTCAGATGCTCTGTATTTCCCTCTACCTCTTACAGTTTGAATTGTTTCTCAGAAACAATGCTTCAAAGAAGCAAAATCTTCTTTGTTTCAAGCAAAGCCAATGGGTAGTGAATAAATATTTTTAGCATGCATTCATATTGTGGAAGACCTCTATCATGTTCTCTTCTTCAGTTACACTTTTTCAACCTAAGAGAACAACTGTTGTTTCAATTTTTGTACAGTGTTAATGTTTTGCAGACCTCTTCATTTTCTCATTTGTTTCCGCTAACTTCTCTTAAATCCTTCTTATAAATTTCCAGGAAATAATGCCTTAAATGAAATGTGTGTATCTAGCTGAGGTCTACCAGATGAAGCACAGAAAATAGTAGTTTCCTCCAGCATCTTACACATGACATTCTGCCAGTATATTGCAAAATGAGACTCGCCCTTTTCCCCCAGCAAGATCAAATTGCTGACTCAGGTTGAGTTTGACATCAGCTGTAACTCATAATCCCTTTTCTGTGGTATTGCAGCTTGCTAGTTAGTCTCCTCATTTCCACACTTCCTGCTTCCTCATCAAAATGCTTCACATTTTGTCTATTGGTTTACATCATTAACTTCAGACCATTGGTTCCATTTATTAAGAATTGTTATCCTTGATTCTTCACTATAATTCATCCTGTCTCAGAATCATCCATGAATTCTAAGAGCATTTTTTAGCCCAAGCCACTAATGAAAATGGTAAATGAAGCAAGCTCTGCAGAGATGCATATAAGGTTTCCTAGAATAAGCTGACAATTGGCTAATATTAATTAATTTTTTTAATTAATAAGTCTTTGTGTTATAGAACAACCAGCTTTGTTCAGTGTGGTGATGTCTTCTATACTATATTCTACTTGCTAAAAAGCGCAGCAGGCCCAACACCATGTGAAAGTCTTAATAAAGTCCATATAGGTCACTTCTGCTGTTCTTTATTCGCTTGGCTAGTTATCTCCTCAAAGATTGGTCTGATGGGGTATGTTCTTGATGAACAAATGTTGGAAGATTTTATCTCATTCATTCTCCTCTAGATGCTAATGAAGTGACTATGCAATCCTATGTTTTAGCATCTTGCAGGTATTAAAGTTATCCTGATGAGTCTGTACTTCTCCAGGTCATTCTGTTGTCCTTTTATTAGTATTAGGTACTGCATTTGACTTTCTCTTGCCCTTAGAGATTTTCACTATCCTTCACAAATTCTTGAAGTTAATAACTAATGGTTCAGAAAATCCTTTGGCTTCACCTGAAGTTCTGTGGTTTGAATTTCAGAGGCCTCTTGACCTTGAGTATTTTTAAATTACCCAGATTTTCTAGCCTTTCTTACTCTGCTCTGTATTTATATTTATCCCTGCATTAAAATTTGCAGTGGGCAAACACCACCGGCCACATCAGTTTTCCTCCAGTAAAATGAAAACAGAATTAATTCCACTAGGTCTAATTTAATACCGTGGATCTAACCTGGGTGTTTATCATCCCTTTATATTCATTTTTATTCCAGTGACAGCATGCAGTTAACGGAACAATCTTTGGCATCTCCTGTGTTTTCTCCAGCTGTTTAAATATGTTGTAGTTTCAGCTTCTTTGAATTGCCTCCTGTGCTACAGATTTGTTTTAAGTGATTGTTTGTGGAATGTTTTTAGTCAGAATTTGCTGTAATTATGTCATTAATGAGTTACAGTTCATGAGCTACATTCATCATTATTTAATTAATCATTTTCTATGTTATTTTGTTTGGCCTTCTAGTGTAACATCTGCCTATCTCTAATGTTTTGGGAACAACAAATCTTTGAGAAAAAAGGACCCTGGGACTTGCAACGGTTGTTGTGTTTATTTTCTTAATCTGTCAATGTGCAGAAAGCAACATGGCCCAGTGAGAAACTGTACAGCACATTTTTTCAGAAAAATGGTGTGATTGTGGTTCTGTGAGGTTTGTCTTTTACCTTGTTTGTTTGTTTTTAAATGGAAACTGGGACTGAAAGCAATATCCAGCTGAAAATTTTCCTAAATTTAGATGGGCGTCTCCTAGTTGCACCAGTATAGCAGAAGACTGGGAATAGTTTCTGCACCTTAAGGAGAGATACCAGGATACTTCAGCTGTATATGTAATTTACAATGGGGGAGAAACACAACAGTGAGCAACCTGTAAAACATCTCTCCTGGAGGCTGGTATAAAGGGAGGCAAGCAAAAAAGTGGGAATAATTTGACCAGAAATGCTGTAAGTCTCCATCCTTGACAAAATTCAAATCTAACTGGAGATGACTCTGAGCAGTCTACTGTAGCTGTCTCTGCTTCAGCAGGACCTGACAATCTTCAGATGTCCTTCCCTATCTCTGTGTATCCGTGGCCCTGCGAGGTGGCACTCAGGTTGGCTCCAGCCTTCTATTCATGTGACTGAAGAAGCAGCCCTTCATTTTAGATGAAGCGGCCAAAACAGTTTCCAAAATCATATCCTTTTTTCCTCTCACACATACTTTCTCAAAACTTTTGCTAGTTCCAGTTAAGTCCACCATTCTGGGTTTCTGTTTCAGAGCTGATTCTTTAATTTAATAATTATTATTCTATGTTTTACTTCAGAATGAAGAAATTAACAATATATCAATATGTTCTTATAACATAGTTGAAGGCATACACTTTGTCCTGATTACAATAAATACACTTCACTGTGTAAACAGCTCAGTATTTCCTCTTTCTGTCATGAAATTCTCCTTTCAGTGGTTGTTCCAACAAAATAGCAATTACTGGAAAATTGCTTTTATCTCCAAACTGTTTCCTGTCAACATTAAAACATCTTTCCTTAACTTTCTGTTATATAATACTCATCACAAAATCCAACTAATGTTTCTTTCCTTTGTTCTTTTGGACTAGGTCCACATCAAGCCATATGAAGGAAATAATGAACCAATTGATCAATTAGTTGGGTCGATAGCTTTGTTTTGACATTCTGCATTAAGCAGTAACTAATTGCCCAATCCTAAATGCTTTTAAAAACATATCTAGGAAATCAATAACACAGTAACTGCATTTTAAACAGAAGACTATACACAGCTATGTACAAGGAAATGGGTAGCCATAACTGATGCATGTGCCACATCAGTAGGATTTTCTGCTGTTTTTGTTTCTATGTGTCTTTGTTTACATTCTTCTCCTGACAGCCTTTTCCATTTGTATATGGGAAATCAGTAGCTCACCCAAAGCATTAGTAACAGGTGACCATAGGAGTTGCGGCTTTTTAGGCATCTACCAAGGTACAAACATCTTCCTTGCTGCCTCATAAAGCAGGAGAGGTATCCATGCAAGATGCACTTGCTGACCCAGCTGACTGTCTCTTCCTCTGTGTTCAAACTTCCTATTTTCCCTCATTCTTCACATTTTTCTACCCTCTGAGCAGTAATTTTTCCTGCTCCACTACAACAATGTTTCAATCTGTGTTATGGTGAGGCCCAACACACTGCTCTAGCTACCTGTTCTTCTAAATGTTTCCCTTCTAGTACATTCTTATCTTTAATTTTTTTAATTGTTATGCTCTTTTAAAAATGTTATTTATTGTGTGGCTAGTAATTGAATGGTAACAGTAAAAATTTTATAATGTTAACATTATGATTTTCAAAAATCTTTCAATGAGCAATTTTCACATTTGGACCACAAAATATTTAGGGAGCTATTACAGTAAATGCTCCTTCATCCTCTAAGCTACTCAGGTTTTCTAACAGCTAATTTTATATCAAAATGTTGGGGACATCTTAGGGTAGAAACAGACCAAACAGATATACCCAGAAGTGATTTAGTAGGCAATAATGTTCTCTGAAAAATTAAAATTCTTCCTGTGAAATCCTGGCCTCTTCAAGGTTTAAGACAATTTTGCCATTGATTTGAAATACTCCAGTGTTTACTCCTTCTATCATCTCAGGCACAACATCTGGTGAGGTTTATTTTGTAAGAAGTAGTTTAACAAGCAGTCTGAGAACTAATCTCCTGAATGTGACTACTAGGACACTTGACTCTTCATAGAGTTCTGTGATACCATATTTTTGGTGAGTGAGAGATGCATGACACAAATTACCACACATGGTATTATGCTATATTTTCTTCCTTCCTTGTAGAGGACTTATCACAAGAGGTAGTTCCCATGGCTCTGTGTGTAGTGTGTGTATATGTGCATTTTCTTGTTTGTGACAGATACTTTCAATGAGTGAGCAATCCAAAGCAATTCTATATAATATGTATCATCTTCATTTCATGAGCAGATCAAGATGGTTTAATATGACGTACTGTAATAGAAGGTAAATTACCCTTTTCAAAATCTTACACATTATACAGAATACGTCAGAGATGGAAATCATCTATGTAATAGATTTGGACTTGATTGAAGTAATTTAGGAATATTATAAGTTGGATTGGTTATTGAGCTGTTTTATCCATGAATATGTATTCATACAGTGATTTAATTCAATAACTGGATTGTCAGGCAATGTGACCAGGAACAGTGAGAATTGAAACAGTCCCTAGCAGATACTTCAGACACAGCAGAAGAGCTCTTCAATTTGGTGCTTTTATTACAATTCCCTGCTGAGCTCAACAAGTTTAGTTACAAGTCCAAGCATGTAAAGGAGAAGAAATTTCAGTTAGGTTTAAATGAAGTCCCATAAGGACAAGAGGGAGGCTAACAGTGCAGTAAGATGACCCCAGACTTGAAAGAACACTTGAAAATTTAGCCCCTAATAAAGCACTCAAAAAACTGACACCTTAAGATAGACCTTTTGCAATTAAAAAAAATCTTCTTTTAGATTTTTTTGCCTTGCTTAAAACTGAGTATCTGTTTTAAGACAACTGCTTGGACAACTATATTACCCTTGGTCACAACTTCCTGAAGGAAGGAACAAATTATCATGCCACATCAAACTTGAAGGTCAAATGTAGTTGGGTTTTAAGGACCTGGTCATTTGGCTCTTAAGAGATCATAAAGGTGGAAGTAATTCTAATCATCTGCTCTAAAGAGGACAAAGGCAGAGGTCTGAGATAAACAACAAAGTCCATAGATGCTACCACAGATACTACTTTTCCAGGAAAGTCAACTATCATGAGAAATCATGGATCAGATGATGAAATGATGGGTACTGTGCTGGTTAAAGAGGCCATTTTGCTGAATTTGACCTAAGCAATTTGAGAATTTGATATACTGGAAATAGAATGCTGGAAAGAGAAAAATGTAAATTATGTTAATATGCCACTGGTGTTTTTCAAACAGGCCATGACAGATAAACCGCTGGAAAGACTGTACTCATTCCCACAGGTATATCAAATCACCAGGCAACCAAAATATTTTTCAATACACAAAAATTCTCAGATGTGATCTTCAAGGACAATTTCCAAACCATGGTTTACTAGACTTAGAGATATTTTACATTTCTGTTTAGTCAGTTGCAACCCTCTGATCTAACTATAGGTGAATAAGCTTGTATAAACCTGTGATTTTTGCTGAACATTACAATATCTCTGATGTGTATTTCACAATGTGATGAGTGTTGTAAAAAGCATCCTACTGAGAACTGTATAGTAATGTAACTGTATATGTAGGGGTCCTCGCCTGTAGTGTTGGAAGAAATCGTCCCATTGACTGCAGCTGTCAGGCTGAGTGACCCCTGCTGATATTAAAGTGCTCTCTGAATGCGATGGGATGCTGAACGCTGAAACTGCAGAAGGACGTTTTCCCACAATTACTTTTTGTCCTAGACAACACAGTGTACCCTGTTATGTCTGTTGCCCTTGTTATTTATCAGCTCTTTTGCAAAAAAAAGAAGTGTCTCGATACAGAGCTAAAAACATGGATGTGAGTTTGCAATGGAAGGTGCTATATTCACCTTGATCAAATTTCTTCCTACTGTGACTCTTATCCCTTTATTAATTACTATCAGCCTTCCTGTGCTCCCTCTTCAAGGCTTTTCACTGTTTTAAAGAAGGCATGACCCATGTAGTTTGGAGGCTGCACCCCCAACATTTAATTACTTGGAAATTGCTTTTGCAGAATAAGATGGCACACAAAACGGAATCTGGAGCTCAGATAAAGAAGGATGTGCTGTTCTTTACCTTTACTCCCAGCCAGAGACAGAAATGGCTATCTGTTGGCTTGAACATCTCTTGGTTTGGAAGACAGGACATGAATTTTGAGACAGACACCAGAAGGAACAGTTCGTGTCCTCTTCCACTCATAGTCTTGCCCATCTTGTTTAATTAGCTAAAGAAAATTTTTTTTTTTTTCACTTCTAAGGCAAAATGATAGAGGGAGAGCTTTTATGCAAGCCAGATACCTTATTTATATTCTTAGGTAATGGATTAAATCAGAAAATTTCACCTTTAATTTCAGGGATGTAAACATAATAATAGTATTTCTCATTGACCATTTTTCTTCATAATTCATAAATTCCTTGATTGCTTTAGACGTTTCTCTTTGTACTGGTCACCATTCCCATCATCCATTCCCCTTAGCTGAAGAATGTTCCTCTCAAACAGAGCTTGTCTTCAAAAGATTTCTTTACCATGAGAAGTGCATTAAAAATTACCATCAGTGGGAGCAATACAAATATGTTGTGATATATTTCAGCTTGAAACCATCTGTGGTGGGAGATGTTTTACAGTAAATTGCTTTTTCTCTAGGGTTCCTCTGTGCTTTTCAAGTCCATATCTTCCTGCAAGGCAAGTATACCAATTATATCCTACAGAAATGTAATTATTTCTGAACAATGCCAGTCTATCCAGAGTAGAGCTAGTATACTGGACCCTCCAAATCTCCCCCTAATACCATGGGCACCAAATCCTTTAAAAGTACTACATCCTTTAAAAGAAATCAGGCTTGTATTTCTTTTAAAATGCACTTTTTTTGCTGAATTCCTTTCATGAAGGCAGAAACACGAAAAGAGATTCAATATTTCACAGTCTTCAAGCCCTTGAAAATAAAATTGTAATTCAAGATGATTATGGAGAAAACAGGTGATTCCAATAAACTTAGAACACGTCTGATTAATAAAGGCAGCCTGATAACTTCCTGTGAGACCAGATATTCCTTAAAATACTACCCTATGCAAACACAATGCATCAGTGCAGCATCTCTTTAATGAATGAATAATTGTTCACAATAAATCTGAGATCTCCCATTACAGGACTTTGTAACAAATTTTCATCCTTTTCGTGTAGTCTGAAAAGGATCACTTCATGGAGATTTGAGCAGAATGAAGGCGCTGCAGATGAAGTTCATAATGGCTCAGAGTTTGGAGAAATTATAAGTAACAGGGAGGATATTACAGAAAGACACAGCAAATGGTGCAGGCGAACAAGTCCATCACATAAAGACAAACGAAGAACTTACATCCAACAATTAAAAATGTAGGTTGTAATTAATGGCCAAAAGCTGTATACTGGGAAACTTAGAAGATCTTATAGATAAGGTCACAGCAAGATCTCTTTTTATCAAGGCTTTGTATCTGTTTAAAAGGTTTATTTCACCTCTACCACGTGGTGAATCAAATTTTAGGATTATTAGAGAAGGACTGATCAGGGAATGACTAGTCTCTTCTAACATTAAAAATCAATGATATTATAGAAACTAAATACTCTGCATAAAAATCTTGATTGTTTCAAAATAGTATATTTACTTAAGAAAGTCTGTCACAGGAGTCACACAGTAAATATAATTACAACCTCTAGGTGTGTCCAGCTGTGAGGTAAACAAAATTACTCCAAGTAAATCGAAATCCATTCTTACAAAAACAAAGAAAAAAAATCGAACTCAAGCCCAAAACACAGTGAAAGAGAGGTGATGAAGATAGTTTTACCAAAGAAGCTCAATAAACATACTTCAAAAATACCACATTGACTGCAGGGATCATTTTATTCTGCAGAGGCGGAACAACCAAAGATTAAGGCTTATTCTGCAAGCTTGAATCACTCAATTTGATTTTAAAAGTAATTTAATCTTTTAGGAAGTATTAAACATGTTCAAGTTTAACATTAACAAATCATAATATTTCAGCATTTTTCAACATTCTGCTCTCCCTCAGTTACACCCAATTGAAAGACTGTAACCAAATACTATAGAAAAAGCCACTGCTTTCCTGAAGTCAAATCAAATTGTGTTTTGCAGCAACAGAAAATAAGCAATTTGCCATTTCTTTACTGCAAGGCCTATTTGAAATTGATTGGCCAGCTAAGCTATCACTTTTTTTAAAAAAAAAATAACATTTTGAATCATCTGGTTTGCCTTAATGGCAAAGCAGAAGCTTTTGAAGTAGCTGAGTAGAGCTGAAAAGATGTCATCCACTGCTTGCTAAGTCTTTTCAGACCTTTGATCACCAAGAGGCAATGCATTCAAGATGAGGGTCACCTACATGTCTCAAGTGCATTTTCCCTAAATTTTCCCTTGTATTCTGCAGGGCTAGAGGCAGCAGAGTCCATTCCTTCAGGCAGCATCGTTGCTTTACTCAGAGCATACAATGTCTCTTGTTCCTACACAGTCCCTAAGGACTTTTTCTGAGGGTTCCCAAAAAATGATTGAGATAATAGTGAAGAAGTATTACATAGAAATACAAAATACTTATATTAATGTATTTTTCTTAGAAAGTGGTCTATCCTTTGAAAAAAACTATAAACAAACTATAAACAAACAAAATGTAACAACAACAAAAAACCCCAACACAGCAGCCAAGCCATCTGCCTGTAAAAAGGCTTGGGGAGAAAAAAGGAGTTTGTTTTCATCTTCTTCTGTTATAATAACTAGAAAGTTCTTGGTTATCAGATGAAGGTTCTGAGTTTTGTCCTTTGATCAAAGCATTATTTTGCGGCAAGGCAGTAGAAAAATCAGATGTTGTCTGTTGCAGTTAACCAGAAGTCAGAGAACTCATCATTGCAGCTTGGAGGATGGTAAATGACTGGCATTAATTTGCACTGGAATACAGTTTTATAGTTCTTATCAAACACCAGTGTGAATTAAAGCCTTTGATCTTGGTTCATCTTCTAATTGAGATAGCTTATTAGGAAGACAGTACTTTTGTGCTCCCTAAAAATCAGAGGAGAGACCATACCTTGAAAAATGTTCTGTTGGCAATTCGGTCAAAGACATAGTGGGAGTACTACTCTACTGTACTTCACTGAACGTGGAGATAGCTTCTGGCAATAAGGACTCCTGATTTGGGCTCCTAATTTGGTGCCTAACCCTAACTAAAACTAATCTTGACCTTATATCCTGAATCATGCGTATTCTATACCTAGTTTTGTTTAAGGACTCCTATTTCTTTCCTAAAATTGACTCGAGTAACTCCTGTCTTAACTTCTAAATTCCTAAAATGTTGTTCTATGTTTCTGTAAGTTCAGGAAATACCAGAGAAAAGAGAGATGTAGGTGGATATGCTAAATTATTACAGGTAGAGAGCTAAATTATTATTTAGTTTTAAATTAATTATTGCATTTCTTATTTTGCAAAGTCTGTTTCTGTTTAAATCACACTGCTGCTTCTTTTCTTACACCAAGCTCACTTAAATTAGAAATAGTTTGTTGCCATAGCAATGTTTTTCCCTTTGTAGTTCTGTTATTTCAGGTTCATTGCAAACTACACTGCATAGCTGGAATTCAGACATGGGAAAATGTTTCAAATCATCTCCTCCATCCTTTGGGCAGCATACAGCTGGTGTCTAAACTATGTATCAGAGTTCATAGTTCATGCAGGGTGTTATCTAGTGACATCAGAAGTTATTCAATTTGCAGTGAATTTAATAAGGGGTAAAAAAATACAGTTAAATATTTTTGTCAGTACCCAAGCTGATTTTCAACTTTGCAGTTTTCCCTTTCAGCATAGATAAACAGTCTGCCCTAAAGAACTCCTACCCCACTACAGTGTATTTATAGATAACCAGTGTGCTAAAAATGAACTGTACAAGTCTTCATCAGCTTACAGGATTTCTGTGACTGCTCTCAGCTAGTGTTCTTTGTTATCATCTCTGGTCTGCTTACTTGACTCGTGCCACTGGAAGACATGACTGAAGCTTTGGGCAAAGCTTTTACATCTGGTTTAAATAAATATTTTTTTTTATGTTCAGTGGCAGGCAACTAGCTTATAAATAACAAGGCCAAAACAGGCTTAAACCTCCATTATACAGAACAAAAAGGTGGAACTCGAATGAACTAATACATAAACAATATCAGGTGAGAGTAGCAATGACTGTAGTTACACTGCTTACAACCATGTTCCATTTTACAATGAATAGTAGGAGTTGTTTCTAATCAAATGAATTTTCTCCACTTTTGTATTCTTACCCAAAGACACTTCTTTAACATAATGTTATTTACAGTGCAGTAAGAAGCTTGAAACATAACATCATTGTCATCAGGAGCTGAAATGCGCTAAGAGCTTTCTCCTCAGGGGAACAAGAGAGTGCCTCACACCACAGACAGGCTGACTTGTTTTTCAGTCCTTAGCAGCTCAACTACCCCCTTCTTGTTTCCACTTTCTGTTCAATAAGTACCTTTTGAAACACGGTGTTAAACGCACTAGCAATGCTATTTCTACCAGAACTGGATGTCTGCATCTGAATTGTAAATCACAAACAAAAACACAGTCTGGGGGCCTCGCAACATTTACCTCAGTTGCTATTTTCCTCCCTTGGCTTCAGAAAGCAAGAAAAGTCTAATAATAACCTTACAAACAACTTGGGCTTTAAGAATATCGGGGAGCTCAGCTGGCATAACACGAGCAGACATTAGCTTTGTGAATAGTATGCTACTCAGTTCATCCAGGGCACTTAAATCTCCCTGTTCTTTCTGTCACACCATACTTTGAACTACTCTGTTTAAAATAACAGTTTACTGTAACTCTCAACTACCATAATTCATATACATGGAAACACTGTTTTCCCTGTCACTGTTGTCTTGATATTTAACACAAAATCTGTAGGTAGGAAAGGAATTGCAGATGCTTGACATAGTGTCCTCAGGGATGCTGAATGTGAGGAGAAGGACGCGGTTCCCAGGACTTAACTCTCCAAAGCAAGTCCAAAAGATGCCACTGGATAATTTGCAAGAATTCACCTGGTGCAGCCAAAACATGGGCTTCTGCTTGTTTGGTGTTCCCATATTAAAATATTGTCTCTTCTCCTTAATCATTGAATAAGTGAAGTCTGCAAAACAAGTGCAATGGCTGTGCTCTGGAAGAACAGCATTATCACCACACCTAAACAACAGACCCCAGCTCTGTAACAACACTGAAATCAAAGGACTCCATGCTGGCACAAACATCAAGTACTACGTCTTCAGCTGAGGCTTTGCAGGCAATGATTGTAGAAACTTCATTTTCCTTGTGAATTTGGCCTTGAAGAGGAAACAAGTCCCACACTCCAGTGAGAGTCCTTTGCAGGACCTTTGTATCTCCCAGTCATGGCTGGCACGGTTGGCTACCTCGCAGGGTTCATCTCAGATCACTATTTTCTCCCTGTCACAACCATGTTCATCATGAAAACACACCCATTTTTCCTAAAAGTCTAAAACTCTTGTTTTATGTGAAAAAGATATTGCAAGATGATGACATCTGAGTGTGAATATAACAGCCAGTTTTGAGAATCCTTCAAATTCAAGCACATTCTTGAACTGCACCTTCCTTCTTTGCATGCGTGCTGCCTGACTGCAAGTTACAGGTCCTGGCAGAAGCACACTTCCCAAGGGAAGCAAAGACATTACAAACCAAATATTCCCACTGATCATCCATAAATATTTAAATCTTGCCTGAGGAGTGATTTTCAGAAAAAGATTAATTGTGCAGATTATTGCCATCTTCTCAGTGAAAACATTGAATCACAAAAATCAATGGTGTATGTGTGATATACTCCCACTCTGTGTTGAGATAAATTTCTTTTGCAACACAAACTCATTTTCCCTCACGCTGGCACATGGTGAAAGATGTTGATGGGTCAAGTTCTACCCTCAGAAATGTATATGCAATACTTACAGAAATCATACACAAACACATAATATAATTTGAGTTACAAGTCAAAAATTTTGATAGTTTAAAGCTCTTCTGAACTGTGGCAGGAGGAGGGACAAAATTGCTTTTTGTTTATCAGAACAAGGAATGAAGAAGAATGGTTTTGCAGGTAGTTGAACAACACGAAAATATCAGGTGTTCAAGTATGGTGTGTGTATATGAAGAGAAGCAGGAGCAGGTATAAACTTGCATTTGATTGTACCTAGGAAACAAATGTGGAAAAGTTGACAAAAGATTACGTAGTAAACTAGGCTCCTGAACATATATTGTGGAAGGAGAAAAATTATGCTTTTCCTAATGCAAAAAAATCTTCTGTGCATCTCCTTTTTAAATTTTTCTGAAGTCCAAGAGAATGAGGGCAGATTGCTGCCCTTATGCTGTTTGGGACAGAACTTACAAAAAAGCAGCAAAAACCACAACTTAAAGAATTTTCAAATGCCACTAAGACACATGGGTGGCAAACTTCTACTGACTGGTCTGGGTATCTTTGACAAATCCTGATGAGCCACGTGCTTTCCAGGCAATTCATGGTGCTCTCACAGCACTTTGGGGCACACAGCAGTACTGGGAGCATCTGATCCATCACTATGCATGGAAAAAGGCTTTCTCCTGTGTGGCTCTCAGAACTATTCAAATGACAGCACCTTGATGAACCTTGGAGGAGCCTCAAAACCTGTGCTTATCTGAGCTACCTGCGTTAACCTTTGCTTGGTGGCTAATTGTCCCTCCCTGGCATGAGATATATGCTCCAAATACTTTTGGCACCTCAGCTAAAGCAAAAAGACTTATCACTTCTTTTCTCAGTTTGTTTCTCCAGTTCTCTGACATATTGATTGTTATCATTTGGCTGTCCTGCAGTACCGTCCATGGATACCGTCCAGCTGTTCTAGAGATTGTACTACTGCACAATAAATTGATTTCCATCCTTTCACATGCATCTATCCAAGACCTCATTTAAGTCATAAGAAAATAAGTAGCAGGTGGATGTAATGAGCAGATGAGAGTAGAAGGTCCTGGCACGCCAACACAGATGAGCACAATAAGCAGGGGTTACCCCATACCGATTGTTTAGCTTAGTCCTCTGTCCTCTGTCCTCTGTCCTTAATACAACCATAAAAGGATGTATTCTGTCACCACCTACATATTTCCTCGATAAGCTGGGTCGTTCACAGTTACACACCCGGTCCCTGAGGCTGTGCTTATGTGAGGTAGGCTGGTACTCCTTATCCCAACTGAGGTAACCATTCTGCTGACAGCAAGCACCACCCATCCTGAGCAGATCATCTCGGCTAATGGCCCATTGCACCACCCGTCCTGAGTAGATTATTTTGATTAATGGCCCATTACCGGACTGGATAAGCATGGACCAACAGAACTTCAGAACCACCCTGAGTGGATTATCTCAGTTAATGGCCCATTACCAAACCGGGTAAACACCAACCAACAGAATGCCAGAAACCACTTGTTCCCTGAAAACTCAGCTCATGTGAGCCAACCAATAGAAGGTCAGGAACATCCCTTTCCATTGTGGAAATCCCCGCCCCTAGGGGAGGTATGAGCCAAGAAACACGACATAAAAGTAGGATTTCGTATAGGAGAGATCTCTGGTCTACTGGACTGGACTACCAGGATTGGACTACCAGGACTGGACTACCAGGACTGGACTACCAGACGACTGGAAATCCAGAGGACTCCAGACCACCACAGCTGGACAAACAGAGGACGGGACCACCATCACTGGATACTCAGCAGACCAGGCCTTTCTTTGGGACTACTGCTTTCAACAGCACTGCAACCACTGCCAGGTTGTACCGTGACTCTGTCAGTTTGTTTAGGCCAGTGTTTCTGTATTCCTGCATTTATTTTAACCTTTTTATTAGAATCGTAATTTTGACCTAAAATCTCTTGAGGTATTTTGTGTGGGGTTAATTTCCCCTGCTGGTTACAGTCAAACCAGCACATCCTGCCTTGTGTTTTATAGGGGTGACAATGGAGAGGAGTCTTAAGGAGGGATCTGACAGACGATAGCATGGAGTGGGGTGGTCTTCACAAGGAGCATGCTCCATGCCTGAAGTGCCTGGGGTAAAGTGCAGGATGGTCTCTGCAGATGGTTATGCTAGTGCCCTGCTCCCTGGTTGCTTAGTGTGAGTGGCAGTCAAATGTGTCTTTAATTTTTTTTTTTTTGAGCAACTAGAAAACTTCATATGTAAAAGTCTTTATCAAAGAGTGTTTATCTTCAATTTCCCCCTGCAGAGAACATCTAGGTAAATAAATGCACACATACACACAAATGTTCACATGTGCGTCCTCTTCAAACAATAGGAAAGACAACACTGTATGCACAGTTAAAGCACAGAAGCCAATATATGCCTCAGTGAAGTGCACGTAGCCACAGGCAGTTCTTGAAAAACAAGGATTTCCAAAAAATCAATTTATCTTCGAGCATATTGCACCTTTATTTAACTATCTAACCCTTTCAAGGTTCTTCAGCCTTACTGGAAACTTGCCTTGGGTGTTCTACTGCACAGGACATACTCATTTCACTTCTAGGGGGAGATGAACTGAGATTTTAAGTGCCTGCTTATAGGTTGTGCAAAAAAAAATGCCAGAGGTCTAATGATTTAATATTAAGCAGTAGTTTCAAGATGAATGCTGGAAACTGGAGAAATCCCTCTTTGGTATTTATGTGGTTTAAAGACTAAGTGAACTGCATATTTCTGTTTAGTAAATCTGTGGTCAACTTGATCACTTTAATATGGCAGCTAAGGTGGTTGGAGGAGGAAGTGGTGTATTGAAAAACCATCAACCTAAATATGTATCAAACCACAGAAAGCTTCCAAAGTCCCCAAAGACCATTTTTGCTTTTTTTCTGGCCATGGAGGTCTTCTTTTGGGTTGGTTTGGGGTTTTTTTTGTAACAAGTTTAGCTTAAATGATAAATAATAAGTGATAATAACAACCAGTTGGTTTCCATGGAAAAGAAAGTGACTGACAGAGCAGCTGCTATCCTGCTTTCTTTCATTCCCCTTGTTAGAGCTTCAAAGTGCCTCTTTAATGTGGTATATTAACAGCACTGTTATGACTACAAATGTTAAACCCCATATCCTCACAAGGAGCTCTGCTGAGTAGAGGTTTGATTTCTGGGAATGTGTTTTTTCAATGGAGTCATCAGCCAGTTTTCATCAGAGCCATAGAGAGTGCGCCCCTGTCAGAAATTCATGATGCGACGTGTGGGGCAAGTTTTCCTGCTTCTGACATGTGCTTCCCAAAGTCTTAGCAGGTCACAGCTGACAGTGTTTTCAGACCTTCCTGCACAGCACCCCTGCCTAAGACATTGCCAGAAACCTCTGTGCAATTCAAAAAATCTGGTCCAGATTTTGCAGAAAAGTTCTTCTGGAAGACAGAAAAAAATACTATTGGTCAATGTTGGTTTTACTGACATTGCATTTGAGGATTGCTTCCCCTATAAAATGCTGTCAACTTGAATGTGCAGGATTTGGGCACATAGTTTCCACTGGCTTTTCTGGAAATTCCCTGCTGAAAATCCATGCATTGCTGAAAATACTGGGATTCCTAATGATTTTATTTACAGGCTTGTTTCTGCCTGTAAATGACTATCACCAATGGGATCTTTACCATAAGTTGGGATGAAGTTCTAAAGTAGAAACTTCCATTTTGTAGTACAAATTCATGTGATTTCCCCCATACCATGTTCTTATAGGTGTTGTTTATTTGGTTTTTTCCCACGAGCTTTCTCACTTCTCCAAGAAAATTATCATTACACTTGCGATCACTGCAGCCTTTAAATGTGCTGGATTCTGTGGAAGGAAAGAGACCCAGGAAAAGAGTCAGAGAAGACTTATGCAATCCCTAAAGCTGGAATCTGGGAGCTGGCAGTCTCCGCCGGCACCGGGAGTTGGTGCGAGAGGCAAGTAAGTGGTTGCAGAGTATGTAGAATTTCCTTATGGAAGTGCAAGAAGTGGGAGCGTGGCTTCATTTCTGAATTCACTTTGTAAATGTCGCTCACAAGAGGTACTGAAGATCAGAAAGGGCTGCAGTGGGGAGGATTAGGATTTCCCCCGAGACTTCCACTAAGAGGAGTGCCAAGAGCCTTCCTTATGTAACAATAATAATTTACTTATACTTACCTCCCCAGAGTGTTGTGAGGCTTAATTAGTTAATGTTTGTAAAGTGCTCTGCAGATGCAAAGAGTAATATGCGTACTAAGTATTATTAACTGGCAGAAGACCTACACATGAGAAGTCCCTACAGACTATTAGAACTGAACTATTCTGTGAGTTCCCTAAAATTATGGAGCAAGGTACAGAGAGCTCTCCCTCAAAAACACTAGAAGCCCACTTCCACAGCCTCGCACCCCAAGGCCATAGAACAAATATTACCTTTGTTCCCTGGTCACTACACCCCAAGACAAGTCAGGAGGACAAGGTCTATGAGATCCCTGGACCAAACTGGCCTGAACAGAAGGCTGCCTGTGCCCCACTGGGCTAAGGCCAGGTTTTTCATTTGTGATATGGTTACAATTTGAATTGTAGCCCAACACCTTTCGTGACCATCTTCTCCTGAGTAAGATGCATGGGACATCTGCTTCCAAGACAGCCTGGAGCCTGATTTTCCTGGCAAGCCCAGAGTTTGCTACCCAGCATTTGCCAGACAACTGCAATTGCCAAAATGGAGCAATGAACTGCAGCATGAATTACAGAATGATTACTGTGCTTTAATACTAATACATAGGTGGAATACTATGCACATAACTGACAAGCTCAGAATCTTCACCCAACAAACAAAACCAAATAAAGCAACAAAAATGTCCCAGACACAGCTCTTTAGAAGCAAAGAGACTAGATGTCATGTGATGTATCACTGTTTAGCTGTTTAATTTCCAGCACAATGAGAATTGCTTGTACAGTTCTTGGCTATAATTTTTTTTTTTAATTATTCCTGCATTTTCCTCTTTTACTTTCCTCTACCTGCATACCAACTTTCCAGTTGAATTTTTGAGTTGACTATGTTCAATATTATCTCACGCCTTTCACTAGAATAAAAGTGTATTTTCTGGCATCAGAAAAGTACAGTGATACAAAGATAGTTGAGAGTATTCTTCTCATCTTGGAGTCATCGTGAACCAAGTGCGTGTCGTTCAATACTTGTGTTCCAGTTCAGCTCACTCCTGAGCTTACAATCAGAGGTACCCAAACTTTTCTGGTTCTCACTTGTGCCACAGACACTCTGGCTGTTCTAAGTTGACTTTGGACTCTCTCCTGCCTCTGGCCTCTTGGTGGCTGTGGACAGCCATTTGCTTCCCAGTCATCATGAGTGTGCCCTCAGGGCTATGGCTAGGAGAGAGGCCTCTCCAGTGCCTGGGGAAGAGGACATACAATTTCGGTTTGCCTCAGCCAAGGCAGCAACAGATATGCATATATTGGCAGCCGTTTTCCTGTTTCTCTCTAGGCATGGAAGACACCAGTACATAGCTCACCTGCTCTGGCAAGTCCTCCAACACTGCAGGTAGAGAAGTGCGTGCAACCTGACTGTAAATGAAACACACTACTGAGTATTGGGCACCTAACTCTGCTCAGTGCCCACAAACTATGAATGAAATAAAGGCAGGCCTTAGGAGGTTTTCCCAAAACTATGCTTACTAATTCAATGTTCCTAATATCACATATGTAGAAAAAAATATAATTCTTATTTTGTACTTCTGGGGACTTAACATTAAAAATCTACTTGGTTTGTTTGACTAGCTGACTGATGACTGAAGAAACTATGGAATAATCATACTCTGGAATCAAAACTTGAAGGAATTTCAGCCACAAGTGTATTACAAAGTAGATATGCAATGATCCAGGATTTTATTTGCCACAGTTGACAAAAAAAGTGAGCTACAGGTTACAAGAGCACAGTACTGCAGGAGAGTCCTGATCTTACCACAGGATCTGCATTAGAAATGCAGTCAGAGTTACTTATTAGAGACACAGAAAACAGCATGTGTGAGATATTTTACTAGGTGGATTTTCTTCCTCAAACAGCTGTACATACTTCTTTTGAAAACCTATTTGTTTGAAAACCACAAGCTAAAAAGCTGCCCTATTTCCCTTCAAACACAAAGTTGGTTCTTTGCGGTTTTCTCCATTCCATCTCACCACAGATCAACTGATGAAGGCTCATCTTGCAACCAAAATAAATACAACCAACATAAACACATTTTCCATGATATGCTAAGATCATCAGTTATTACCAGGCCTTGTGGTAAAAAACCCTTTTATGATGCATTTATTCAAGGTTTGTCTTTCCCAAACTGTGGGGAATACTTAATTTGTTTTCTATGCCGTACTTTGTGTAACTAAATAATTAATCACATTGATATTCTATCAATACATCTTTCTTTAATGGTTAAACATATGTTAATAATTCAAATATCTATGGGTGACCTTTTTGCACTCCTGTGATTTTCAAAAACCCCAGTGCTCTTTGAAGGCACTCTATCATTATCGTGTGCGGTGCAAGTTAAAAGCCTCTTGTTCTTTCTTTTCTTTCCTTTTTTTTTCCTCTTTCCCTAGTAGGTGCCTTGCCAGGAGGGGTCCTGTGGACCATTGACAGCCTGGGGTTGGTTTTAAGTGGAACAGGAAAGTTCAAGTGTTTTGAACTGCTGATTCAGGTACAATATTGAATATTGCACACAGCGTAACTATACTGAGTGGGCAGAAGAGTGTTACACTTCACAGTCCTTTTTGTAGTCACCTGACAAAGCTTTTAAATTGTGATTAAATTCATCAGCAGAGTCTGAAAACCTCTGGATGTTTTCCCAATTCACAGGTTATGTAATTATAAGTTATTACAGTCCAGCAATCTAATGGTACTGTCAAACCCCAAAAGAACCTAACTGCTCTAAAATCTAGCCTCTCTTATAAGACTTTTCCACATGCTGCCTACAGTGACAGTAGTGATGTTTCCAGGCAAACCAGAAACCTCTGTAATGGAGCTCAGAAACAGCAAGTACAGAAGTCTCCTCTTATATCCTGTAAGGCATTCGTGGGCAATCCTTTCCCTATATTCACTGGGGAAAAGGTGTTTTACTGTCAAGTTTTCCATATTTTATAGGTGAAGAATAGGGCTAACTTCCCAAAGCTTACAGTGGAAACATAGTAGAGACCATAAACTGCAACAGATAGCCTTTCATTCCTGCCTATTGCTCTGACATGAAAACGCAGTTGCTTGGTAAAGCTGAGTTGGTGTACAATGAGAATTGTTTAACACCCAGTGAATCCTCACACGTACTTTTGCAGAGGTTTTCTCCCAACGGGAATGTCAAAAATCTTGTTCATTTAGTGTCCTGGTTTTGGCCCAGATCAGCTGTGAGGGGGCAGAGCCTGAAGCTGTCTGCGCGTGATCACGACATTTTATGTTATTGCCGGGAGCAGGGGAAAGGGACTCTCTCTCACGCCTCAGAACAAAGGTATTCTTTTTCCGACGGAGCCAGAGTGGCAGACGGAGCGGTGGGGTAGCACTGGTCCCCCCAGCTAGGGGGAGCGGTTTGGCTGGTGTGGCTGCGGTTGCATTGAGTTCCCCACCTTTTTTTTGCCTTTGTTATTAATATTGTTGCTGTTACTGTTCGTTTTCTTATCTCATTGCAGTTTCCAGTAAATTATTCTTATCTCAGCCCGTGATTTTTGCCTTTTGTGCCTGCAGTTCTCCTCTCTGGCCATCCGCGGGTGGAAGTGGAGGGAGGGGAAGCCAGTGAGCAGTGTGTGGTTTTGAAGTCTCGGGATAGAGGTGGGGGAGGCACCAAACTGGGGAATAGCATTACTAAGCCATGACACTCAGTGTTTCTGACTCACATATTTTGAAAACTAAAGCAGGTTTCTTAGGTAAACAAAGTTTGGAGACTAATTCTGGGAATTCTGGGAGTGTGTTCTTGACCAGCAAAGGTTGTGAGCAGTGTTCCCACCTCTTTCTCTGTGTGTAAAACAAAAGCAGAGACTGGCTTAGAATGGACACAGCACATTCAGTGGCAGCTGGAACTAACTTAGTTCTGTTGTATGTAAGGAATTATAGTAAATAAATAAATACATATAGAGTTGAGTGGAAAGTATATTTTTAAATAACACCACTCATTATCTCAAAATCAGTCCTATTGGACACACCATAAGAACACCAGTTTTTTTCCACTGGAATCACCTCTCACTAAAAGTAAGAGGGGTGGCATAATCTACAATCTATAAAATACATAATATAAAATATATATTCTACAGTCTATAAGATTGTTAATGCCTCATGTCTTTAGCTCTGTTTGGAGAAAGAAAAATGCAACTGTTTGTACAGGGCTTATACCTATTTATACCATCCATGCTACTATGCAGCATCTATATATTGCCATACCTTCTATTTCACAAAAACACTGGAAAATATAGGTAGTTCTTCTGAGTCCGAATCAAAACATGCATGTTTAGGAAAGCTATAAAATGGATATTTTACCTTTGTACTACAGTAACCTGATCTTATAACCAAGTACTTTCCCCATGAAGGGCTGGGCCTTAAACCATTCTTGAACACCAAGGGTCCTGTTGCAGGTCACCCCACAGGAAAAAAACTTCCCAAAGGCATTCCCTCTGAAGGGGGTCTAGCAAGTAGCAGAATGTTTTACTTGCTGGAACTTCCTCTGTGCAAACCAAGAAAAGGCTTTGAAATAGCAGCTCGATGTCAGGGTGAGAAGATTGCTTGACAGAGAGCCAGACTCATCACGACAGAAATTAAAGATGAACAAATGCCCACACAAAGCCCATGTGCTTGCCTGACATTTCCTCAAAGTGGGACACACCTGCCAGTGTGTCAAGATCATGACCCTGCACTCAGGTGTCAGTCAAGTCATCAATTCTTTGCAACAGAAATCATCCCAGGAATTACAGAGCTTTGCTCTTCTAAAACAACTGCAGCCTGTGTCAGAGAGAGAGGGAGACCTTTTCTGACAGCTTAGTGTGGGCAAGTGTTTGAATAATATACACCATGCCGGGTGGTCAGATGACTTGTGGAAACCCTCCTGGTTTTCAGTCCCAAGGGAAAGTCATATATCTGTGAATCCACACATGCTAGAAGAATGCATTCCAAAATGAAGCATAATTCAAAGATCAGGTTTGAATGTTTATTGTTTTATCTGTGCCTGCTTTTAATATTTATGCCTTTCTCCATGGCAAAACAAAACCATTCTTCTTTTTTAAGGTAAGTTTTAACATTGTGGGAAATGTTGCACAAGGACACAAAGCCATATAGAGCATCCTTGGAGGTCAATGCAAAAACAAAACCAGACTCCTTTCATGCAAAAGTCTGGCCCAATGGTACAAGCCATCCCAAAGTGTTGTTGACATTAGAGAAGATTTATGCCTATGAAGACAGCAGAGGCCTTTCTTCAGGGGTAAGAGACAGTACTCACAACCCTTCATGGAACTTCACATAGCACTGACCAAGAATTATATCTCTTCAACTGCCATTTTAATTTGCTTTGGGCTTTGTAAAGCCCCTCAGAATAGCTGGCCACAGATTTGGAGTTATATTCCCATGGACAAAACAAACTCTATCCCTTCGTGTTCCGCGTTACAGTCAACCCACTCCTTAAATAGCCTTTAAACACAGGCATCAAATCCAAGTAATTTACCATAATCTTCAGATATACAAATAACATACCCAGATGACTATCACCAAGAGCTGCCAACTTGCAACTAATTTAAAACCTTACCTCACAAGGTCACTAGGTGCTATATTTCTTCCTAGAAGAGATCTCAGTCCTTTACATAGCTACTACCTCATAAAAATATGCATATTTTTCTCCTTTGTATTTACACTTTTTGATTGTTAATATTATACATATTTAGGAGCATGGTTTTATTCTCCTGATCGCTATTTCTGTGGGGACACTGCTGTCTCTCTGCCTCGCAGATGAACCATCTGAGGCACTGAAACATGAATTAGCCAGCTGGAAACTGCACAAGCTAGCGGAAGAGCCAAAATTTTAACTAAGCATTTCCAGACCCCACGCCCTTATTTCTTTAGATGCCCCAAGCGCTTTGTGCAGCAAAAATCTTGTTGGAAGGATCTGGCTGGGTGAATCAACAGAGTTAAAACAGGAACAATCTGATCCTTAATTTAATGGGAGGGTGGGGGTTGGGGTGGTTTGTTTGTGGGGATTTGGGGTTTTTTTACTTTCTGTGTGATCTCTGACTTGTCCAGGATCAAAAGTACTATCACACCATGACAATCACAGAAAACACTCTTTTCTTCCCAGCCCTAAGCCGGAGCTTGTGGTAGCACACTTTCTCCAAAGGTTGAGGTGGCTTTCTACTTTAGCTCAGAACGTTTTGGGCCCTAACACTGTCCCTTCCCCTCCTGTTGTGGCTGCAGTGGTGGAGGCTAGCCACAGCATCTCTAGTGCCTGCTCCCAGAACTGGTTGTCCCTGCACTGCCTGGCCAGTGGTGGTGGCTCTCGTGCATGGTGTGCCTCTCTTTCCAGTTCATAGAACACACAGCAAATATCTTCCCATGGCTTGGCAACCTTGTGTAAATGAATGGGACTTTTGATAAATAAGAAGACACTGGGCTGAGAAGCTGCATTCCTTGAAGTGCTGAGGAAACTCTCAGTGCTTATCGAACTACAGTGTTGGCTTCTGCTATAGAAAACATCAATTAGCTCTTGCTTTGTCCTCTGACGATATGATAAATATTTGATAGTCATAAGCTGCCTAATGCTGGGCAAGTTTCTAGGGAGAAGACATGATCAAATTGCCTGTATGCACACCTCACATCCTTGCAGTTGCATGGAGTCAGGGCCAGTCACTTGGGCCTGTTTGGGAAGTGAATTTGGCAGCTTTGGTGTAGCTCATGGCCAATCAGCAGTTGAACTGAAAAAAATTAGTGCTGGGGTTGGCACCAATCTGAAATTTCTGTGTGATATATTCATCCCACATGCAAAAGGTCAGCCTTCCCTGTTAAATTCCAGGACCTCAGCAGACTCTGGATGTTTTTCCATTTTCAATTTTCTCTGCACACAACTGAAGCAAGAACTGTGGTGTCTCTACTGTGATGCAAAAAAATATGTAATGTAGACAAATTTCCTCTCCCGGCAAGTAATAAAGAGCTAAACCAATAGGAAGAATTTTTTAATGAACTCTGACAATGGCTAATGCTTTCCACTGGAACATTTTCCTAGTGATAATAGGATCACACAGAGATTTTGTATTTTGGGGTACAGTGCTGGTATTTTCTGAGGTTACTGATGTTCTGATTCTTGTGATGGTAGAAGAAACATTTAAGAAAAAAATTGTGTTGAATCAACATGTGGAAGTGAAACCTTGTGTTTCGAATTGTTATTTCAGCATTTCAGTATGATAAAATATAAGAATGCCATTACTTCAAAGCGAGTCTTTTCGGTGCAATTTCCACATAGGCTTTTCAAAAACCATATATTCTGAAACTTCCTGCTCCATAAAAGAGGAGAGAAAACTGGCTAAACAAATGCATTTGGACTTGTTTTTATTAAAATAACTGTTGAAATAGTACAGTCTCCGTGGCAAGAAAATCCATCCTCCAAAGAACTAGAAAGTATTATATTTCATAACAATGTCCTTAATAACACTCATCAGGGATTTTAGGTCTTACTCTGCCTGTGTTCTAGGAAATTTTGTCTTTGCACTGCAAAGAAAAAGTAATTTCTTCCATGAACACTCATTTTCCTGGTCACCATTCAAATAATCCAAGTGATTTATCAAAGAAAGATCTGCGTATTTTAGAGCTGTGCATGATACAATTGGGGTTGTGGTGTCACTTTGCAAGCCTGCTTTGTGCTTTACTTGTTTGCTCTGCCCAAAATGTACTCATCTGAAGCACAGTTCTAAGTTAGTTAAACAGTTCTTCCAATAAATATATTTGCAAAATGTGTGTGCTTTTTTTTTTAAATGCAAAGATGGTGGACCTGTTAACATTCATTTAAGAACTTGCAGTCAAGTTCTGCTCCCAACAGAGCTGACTTTAATTAATAGCACAAAATCTATCGTGCTGCCTGCTCCTCTTGCACAAGAAAATGGAATCCTCTCCAGATATTTCTAAGAAACTTTGTGTAGCTCACAAGTCTTGGCCCTGCAGAATCATACTTCTCTTTAGCAGGATTACTCCAGCACCACAAAACAGATAAGACTCCAGCCAAGCATGACCCATCACAGGTTTGGGTGGGACAGTGGAAATGTATTGCTATTAAGGATGTTATTCAACTTGAAAAGCTAGAGGTCTAATAGGAGGGCTTCTTGAAGATGCCTCACTTACCTGACCAGCATTATGAATCGCAGATTATCTTTTGTTTAAATGCACATGAAAGGGACCAAGGCAGCACTGCAACAGTGAATCCAGTCCAAACCTGGTCCCATTTGGAAAGGGTTTGGAAGGTTTCTGCAAATTCATTCCTGGCTCTGCTCTTAACAAATGTTAAGGAGTTCTTGTGGCACTGAATGTTGCCTTTTATCTTGAGTCTACCATTTTTCACTACAGCACAGATAAGAATAAAGCAAAAGCCCTGAAACAGAGAAAACAATGTCCATTTTGCCATGACAGTTGTGCTTTTTCTTTCTGTCACTTAGCTTTGTTGCTTTTACTGTCAACATGGGACTGAGAAACAATTCTCTTTGTTTGCTTTAAGCTCATGATTCCTGCAGAGCACAATGAAACAAAAATTATGGTCCTACCTGCTGGGGGACAGTGTTTAGTTTTCCAGACAATCAAATGTAACATATTTGTTTAGCTTTTCAGACCAAGAGATATTACTGGCATACTTGCACATGGCATATGTATTTCCCATAGTAAGGTCTGATCCATGCTCATTGTACAGAGACCCTTCTCAAGAACAGCTACAGGTCATGTAAATTTCTACCAGGAGTTTGGTATTTTTTCATTTATGCTGCCTTCTGCTCAAAACGCCTTTGAGTAGGAAATCCACAGTCAAAAGTCAGCATGGGAGCAAAGAACAGTTTTTGCCTGGTTATGCTTCCAATCAGAGTCCTGGAAATGGCACTTCTTTGCAGCCCTCCTTTACTTACACAGTGAATTTTAGGCTTGCTGAGGCTTTTCTGCTACTGTGCTTGCCATCCAGTACTTGCTAAATGCCACAGGCTGGGGTTTTTGTACTGTTTTGGAGAAAGAAGCAGGTGAGAATGAGAAATATCTGACTGGGAGTCCTTGCAAAGGAATGCTGAGCTCTTCCTTTGTCCTTGCTGAAATGCATATGCAGTTCATGCCAGCTAAGTCCTATATAAACCATTTAAATCATGGATATATACTGACTTCCACCCACTGAAGATCCAAGCCTGTATCCTGTTGATACATTTTGGCATGACCATAGCCTCAGTACTCTTTTTGTGCAAATGGAGGCACTTCAAAGAAAATCTCTGAAGCATCAATAAAAGAGACCCACTCCAATTGGTATCATGCGAGGATCTGACTCAAAGACGTTAACAGTAAATTCTTGTGTCATCTGCGAGAAGTTCTTACAAACAAATGGTTTTGTCATTAGAGATGGACCTTTTTCCTTTTTTTTTCCTTTTCAGCAAATTCTCTGGAAAATGCATGTTTTGAGTGGCCAGACTTCTCAGCAGATTCAGATGGGACTTGCAGAGGACTGTCAGCTGAAACAAAAATGACACAGTAATTCATGAGTACTTAAGGTACGTCTTTGAGAAAAAAATGGATAGATGCATTCTCAAATGTGTTTTTCAGCCCATGTAACAAAACACAAAGGAACTGTTCCACTTTCACCTGCCAGGATGGTCAAAGCTCCCAGGAAAGCCCAGGCTTGCATGCCTCTCCCACCTGTGCTGTCTTACTTCCAGCACAGCTCTGCTCACTCTTGACTGATAATTTTCCCCTTGGCATGGACAAAATCTTTCAACCAAGGAGAAAGCAAACATACTGAGAATTTGTACAAGGACCCCTGTACACCCTGGAAGCTGGACACTGCACGTCACAGCACCTTTCTAACTTAGATGTATTATTAATTCTGATGAGTACTTCTAGAACAATCCCAGAACTTGAATACTTCCTTGAACTCTCAAGCAATGGGGTCATTTCATTGGCTCAGTGAACCAGTTGAATTGAAAGAGACCTCAAGCAGCTTCCTTCTTCATCTTCTGCCCACATGCCTGTTAATGCCATGATCCTGCAGAATTGCCTGTACCAAAGTCATGTTGGACAGAAATTACACGCTGACATTTTTCTAACATCTCAGTGATGGATACTTGATAGTCAGGACATCTACTCCTTTGCTGCCCTTACCCTTAGAAAGCTTTGTCTCTGATTTTATTCTTGTTATGGAGTGGCTTTTTCTCTCTTTCCTGTAACCTTTCATCTATCTGGAGACTATTGTCTTTCACTTTGTTTGGAACAAACAATTTTCAGTACAACCTCTCCATGATTCATAACTGTAACACTGTAGTGTGTTGTCACTGGCCAGATACCAGGAACCCACCAAAGCCGCTCACTTACTCCACTCCAGAGCTGGACTGGGGAGAAAAAAAGCAAAAAGAAAGGGTTCATGGGTTGAGATAAGGACCGGGAGAGATCACTCATCAAATACCATCACAGGCAAAACAGGCTCAACTTACAGATATGAAGTGAATTAATTACTAACAAAATCAGAGCAGGATAATGAGAAGTAAAATAAGCCCCTAAAAACACTTTCCCCGCACCCCTCCCTTCTTCTCAGCTCTACCTCCTTCCCCAGTGGCGCACGGAGGCAGGGAATGGGTGTTATGGTCAGTTCATCACCCATGGCTTCTCCTGCTGCTCAGGGAAAGGAGTCCTTCCCCTGCTGCACAATGGAGTCCCTCCCACGGGAGACAGTTCTCCAGAAGTCCATGACGTGAGTCCATCTTACGAGCAACCGCTCTCTGAGACCTACTGCAATGTGTGTCCATCCCATGGGCAACAGTCCTCCCAAAACTGCTGCAGCCTGGGTCACTCTTCCACAGGGTGCAGTCCTTCAAAGACAGGGTGCTCCAGCATGGGCTCCTCTCTCCATGGGGTCACAGCCTCCTCTAGGCATCCACCTGCTCTGGTCCGGGCTCCTCCACAGGCTGCAGGTGGATCTCTGCATCCCTGTGGATCTCCATGGGCTGCAGGGACACAGCTGCCTCACCATGGTCTGCACCACAGGCTGCAAGTGAATGGCATCTCCAATGCCTGAAACACCCCCTGCCCCTCCTTCTGCACTGACCTTGGTGTCTGCAGAGTTGTTCCACTCACACGTTCTCACCTTGCTCTTCTCTGGCCATAATTACCACTGCACAATCACTTTTTTTCCTTTGTTCTTAAATATGTTATCCCAGAGGTGTTACCAACCGCTTCTAATTGGCCCTGCCTTGGGCAGCGGAACATCTCTCTTTGGAACCACCAGGTGCTGGCTCTGCCAGACATGGAGGAAGCTTCTGGAATCTTCTCACAAAAGCCCTGTAACTCCACTGCTGCCAAAACCAGGCAATGCAAACCAAGTACAAACATTTTGATGGATGAGACACTGTCTTCGGAGATGTGCTTTGCATACATAGGTTACACATGTACAGGGGTGTTTTAGCCACACGGCTTTAGGCAATTGTGGAGAGAAAGTACAGGAGTCCTGTTATGATATGTAGAAGTTCTCTTATGAAATTTATGGTGCCATTTCACTTTTGTGGAAAAATTAGTTTAGAAAAATCCACATTTAAAATTCAAGTATATAACACCTGTATCTCGTTCCATTCCAAGCACTGTTGAAAGAGCTGGCCTGTTGTTTCCTGAGATGAAAATTATATGTGCTACTTTGGGTGACCAGATTCTATGATCAAACTCAAACAAAATGCTTGCACTTTTGTTCTAGAAAAAAAGCAATATCTTGTAATCACTCTGATCACTGCAGGTTTGGGACATTATTGTTTAGCACCTCAACTGAAAAAATGTAGTTTTACAGCCCTACTCATCATATTCAGACACATTAACACCTCTGTAGATTCTGTAGGTTTTAAAAAGTCCAGGAACAAGTAATTTCAGCCATGAAAGCTAAAATCATCTGAGTCCTTACTTCACAAATTTCTAAAATGTTCTTCAAGAAACAACTTAGCTAAACTTAACCTAATTTTCCAGAGGAAGATTCAAGATGATGGGCTAATTCCTTATTTTGTTCTGATTCATGGCATACTATTCTGCCATGTTCTGATTCATGGCATACTATTCCTTAAATTTAGAGGAAAACCACTTTGAATGACTCCTGAAAGAGGGATTCATACGTTTTAAACAGAGACTTTCTATACGCTACCAACACTGAAACACTATGTTTCCCTCCACAAAGATTTGACTTCCTTACACCAAATTCTAAAGACAGTCTCACTAGGCAATCTTACACTTTAAGCTCATTTCCTAAAAAGTGTTTTGATTCTCTAGTAGTGTAGCAGGCACCAGAGAAAGATATGCATTCTATTTTTCCAATGTTTATTATTTTCTCTTCCTGCTGGAGCTTACTTTTTGCCTCGTTACATTTTTCCCATTGCAAGTTTTGGTCGGGGTCCAGGGGATTGCGGTTGAGTTCTGCAGGGATTTTTTCCTGATTCTCTCTCTCCATGCATATTTCATGTGCCCATTACTTTAGGTGCCATAAACACAAATTAAAACCAGCATCATTTCTGTCAGAAAGGACCATATTTCTCTACTCATTCATTATTTATATTGCTTCCTTAAGTGGTGTTCTTGCTTGTTTGTCTCTAATAGAGGATACAAATTATTTCACAGCCTTTGTTTGTTACCGAGATTGGGCTGATCAGGAGCTCCACTGAACTGTAAAAGCAATGAGCCTTATTTCTACTGATGGATAAATCCATGAACAATGTTTGCTGCTGAACGACCTGCCCAGGCAGCCACAGAAACCACATTAGCCTCACCTTTCATTGTGTGTCATGGTAAGGAGATGATTTCTGTGCTTTGGGCCCATTTGAGCTTTGAGTATATAACTTCTGCTCCTAGAATGGACTGTGAACTTACATGGTGCATAATAAACCTCCAAATATGAGTAGATAAAGAGGTGTCCCATGTCACTGTGTCTGGTCTGGTGAACTTCACCTTCTTCTCAGGAACAAGATGATTTTAAAAGCCATTTGATCTCCCTCTCCTGCTGCTTTTATAAGGACAATCCAGGTTCTCTCTACTCTAATTTTTACAAAGCTTCCTGTTTCATCCTGTATTTATGCATGGTCAGATTTGAACCACGGTTGGTTTTTTTTGGTGCCAACATAATTATTCTCTGATCACATAGTTCTTTCCACCACAGTGCACTACCAACCAGACAACTCCACTAATCTTGACCACTGGTCTTCTAAGGACTGCAAAAATCATGACACTAAAGTGCCTTTCATATTTCTGGACAAATGGCAGGAGTTTATTTCCTACAATCAAGGCCTCTGTTTTTCATGTTTTCAATCTGTTCCACACAAAGAGGAAAAGCCACACATTCCGTTTAAAAGAAGAAAAACTAGCTTGAAGCATGAAGAAAAACATCTAATGCTATGAAATTCATAAAATTGTGAGACTTGTCTACATCACATTAATGCTACTTTATTCCAGTAGATCAGAGGGGTCAGTATGTCTATGTTAACACATGCTGCAAGACCATCAGTGAGTTCACCCTATAGAGGTGCTAGAGGACTCTCATCTGTTACCAGCAGAGTCAGTCAGGGACACTATGCAAATGCAAGATTCCCATTACACAAGGCACAGGGCATTTGAAGGACACTTTATTTCCCCTTCAACACCTGTGGTGCTATGGATGTCTTGTTGACGGAGAGGCAACAGCGCAGGTCTAGTACACTCAATTCTTGTAATTTTGTGAGTCCTGTAAGGATCAGAGCTTCATTTGAGAGCAACCTGTGGTTTCTGGTGCTGTCGTTGACAACTAACCTTGCAATGAACCTGACTTTCAGCACCAGTTCTCCTGTCCTCTTGGACAGCTGAAGGACAGTCAATAAATGCCTTGGCAATGGGTGTTTGCTCTAGGCTGGTGTGCTTCCTTACTTTCAATATGTTCCAGCTAAGAATGGGGAAGGCATGGCATTTCCCTTACAGGAGTACAGCCTATTTGGGAAGAAGGAAGGAGAAAGGAAGGGAAAGAAGGAAAAAGGAAGGAGAAAGAAAGGGGAGGAAGGGGAGGAAAAATAGGGCCAGTCCATAAGGGTCAGTGCGGTGCCAGGCAAAAATTAAATACCAAGTAATGCCCTAAGACGTCCCAACCAGTTTCCTTCTGCCAGTCCTTACTCTCCAGGGACTCTGGATGACAGAGATAACTGTTCCTACAATAACTACAAACATTTTCACCCATTTCCAGAAATTTCTTTCCTCCCTTTCTCTTTAGGGAGTCCTTTAGACAGCAATGAAAGCTCTAAAACAGCAAAGCTCTATCAGAGTAAAGGAACAGTATTTAAAATTAATTAAGAAAACAATATGGGGCAGGTTATGAGGCCTGGGTTGTGCAGAGTCATTACCCTCTCTCCATGTCTTCTGCAGGCAGCAGCACAGCGCGGGAAGGCAGGGCTGCTGGCAGGGCAGGAGAGCACTGCCACCAAGTGCAAACCCAGCTCCTCTGCATCCTCATGCCAGGAAAATGGTTTTTAAAAGCCTCTATTCACACCCTCTCTTCAGTCCCTTGCCTTAATGAAACTGTCACAAGTCCCATACATTGTCACATTGGGGTTTTTGGATTTTGCAGGCTGTAATTACTCCACCATTTCATCATTTTTACTCTGTGAATTCTTATCTCAGCCTGTACTTTCACACTTTCTTTTTAATCATTAGTTTTTTAAGTTACTCTGTATATACAAAAACTGCTAGTATCATTGACATTTTTAAGAGCTGGCTATATTAACTGTGTGATGGCAGGGCATGTAGCAATCTGCGAAGTCCAGAAATCAGAAATGTCCTAGCTGTGCTGAGAAGAGAGGGTAGAATATGGCTTCCAGACCTAGCAGACGAAATTAGGTCCTGCCTATGTGGGGAAAACGGCTTCAAGACTTAGAAAACAAAATTGAGTTCTGCCTACATGGGGATGCTGAGGAAAGGTAAGCTGAGCTAATTTAAGGTGTGGATTTAAATTGGATCAGGTAAACCACATTATACTGCAAAGTGAATTAAAAAAAAACAGAATTAAGGCCTATTTTATATTTAAAAAAAAGGTCACCTGAATGAGGTAATGCAATTTAACCACTACATTTAAAATATAATTTTATTAACTTTCCTGAATGTCCTGTCCATGCACAGACTAGCCCCAGATCACAATACAAGTGTAACCAGAAGTGGCTGGGAAATGGTGATATTTCCTCCTGTGGTGCTCTCCGGCACTGGCTTGCTGAAATTAATTTTGTTCTGCTCCACACCTGTGTCAGAGAAAGCAGCCTCACTCCTGCTTCGGTTGTCTGAATGCTAGACAAATAGGCACTGACTCTGTCTGTTGTTTACTCATCTGCAGAACGGAAAGGCTCCTTTTCTTTAGAAAGGGTAAATTATGAAGAAACTGTTTATGAAATACTCTTGTCCATTCAACACTAAAAGATGTAAGATAATAAACATAAAAACCCCCATACTCAGTTGTCTAAGTAAGGACAGATAGATCAGTTCTTTTATTTTCCTTTCCTCATTATACTATTAATAACAATACAAATGTTTGTGCTTAGCATTTAAATATTTATGCTATCAATGAAATCAAGCAAAATTCTCTATAAATATTAAACAATGGAAAATCTGAGTTCCAGATACATGTTTTAAGAAGTGGGCACTACTTAGGAACTTCAGCTTGAATCTGCTTCATCACAGTCTTCAAAACCAGCCTGTGCCTAGTTCAGTCCTCTGGATGCCAGAGAAATTGTTCAGAATTGCCATGAACAATACACTTAGCAAGGCTAACAAGCAGTTCCTTCCTGGCTCAGTTTCACATTGCAGTTAAAGGTTAAGGAAATAAAATAAAGGAAATGTTAAAGGCTGTTGCTAGATATTGCATTTTATTCTGAGCTTCATAACAGTAGAGTGGACTATACAGTGATGCCCTATCATCTGTTTCTTGGTGATTGGCTGTATCAAGTCACACTGTTCCTTACTTTTAATAACTGTATTCCCACTGTTCTTCATAATTTACGTATTATACATCAATGAAAATTAAAGTTCTGAAAAAACTTTCTCTGCTTCTTCCTTCTATTCTCCTGCCTGACCTTGGGAAAAATTAAATGTAGGGTGGAAAAATCACTGAGAACACAGAGAGCAAGCTGACAAATCCCTTCCTTAATTGAGAAACAAGTGGCCTGGACAAGTAGTTACGTGCCAAAATGGGCAAGGCAGGAAGTTTCTTATAGAATTGCTCTGACATGGCTGCATGTGACTGCCATGCACGATCTTTACTGAGCCTCTGTGCCTCACTCAGAGCCTGTAAACCATGGCATCAGCCCATCATGAAGACCTTGCTAGCATTAATCACAACCAAGCTATGTCTCATGTGCTTCATGGGAAGAACCCTGGTCAGGCAGGGACAATGCTGCTGAGGCTGAGTAGGTGCCATGGAGAAAGTTGGTTTGAGTCTTAAGATGCTATCTCCTGGAGAGAGATTGCAAAGGTAAAATAGCCTGAATGTTATTTTCAGAGAAAAAACATGCGCCCAAGGCACGTGCTTTCAGGTCAAGTCATGGAAGGAATTTTCGAATTCAGCCAGGATCTTCAAGGTAGGAGCTGCAAATAAAGACAGGAAGAGATGGACAAAGTCTGACCTTAAACCACTGTCTTGCGGTGACTTTATGATGCTGTATCCCCTATTGCCTGCTCTATGCCAGACACAAATCCTGTGCTTTTAAGCTGGGCTCCAGCCTTGCTCTGTTAGCAGCACGGTTTTGTGTTCGAGGACACTCACTCTTTTCCCCCTGTGTTCACCACTGCTGCAGGCGCAGAGGGAGCACTTTTTTTCTTTCAGCCAGCTCTCGGCTCTGTTTCTCAGGAGAGAGATGGAGAGTTAAAAATTTCTTTGCTTTTTAGCTAGCTTGCTAGCTGAGGCAAGACAGTTTACCTGGGACTGTGGTTTTTTCCTTCTTCCTCTGAAACTGTTCAGCTGAGCTCTGGTCCGGAAGACCACCACCAGGAGGCTCCACATCGCAGCCCAGAGAGGCCTGTGCCGGACCCCAGCTCCGGAGAGAGCAGAGCCACACCTACAAAAGGACTCTGAATCTACCCAGGTCTTCTCCACCGTGAGAAGTTTATTACCTAACATTATTCATTTTGTTTTCTTTCTTTCCCTGGTACCTGCATGCACCCTGTTTGTTAAATAAACAGCCTCTTTTCTCACTTTCCTCCAAAAAATTCCTGAGGTGGCGGGAGAGAGTTTTCAAATCCTACCATTTGCAGAGGAGACGTCCCTAGTCTTCCTCCGGATTTGTCTCAAACCGGGACAACCACTTCCAGAATAAACTTTGGCTGGATTTTAACACTAAGCCTGTCAGTGCTGTGAAGTGAAGTGAAGGAGCCCAGGAAGGCGGATAAAGACATGGTACTCCCAAGCAGGTGGCAAAGCACAACAGCCTTGCAATGGGAAGGTGAGGGTAAAGGACCCCTCCCAAAAGTGAGATCAAAGCCTGGGCAGTCCTTCCAGGACAATACTTCCAGATGTTAGCTTTCGGGAAGGAAAGGAATATATGTTGAAGAACAAGAGAAGTACGTTGTGCAGCCGCAGAGAAATACCAAGCACTCTTTTTAGTACAAAATTAACGAAGTCAGGGGAAAGATCCTGATTAAATCTAATTTTTAAACATATTCCTAGGCTGAAAAATAATACAGTGGTAAGGCAAATATAAAGAGAAAGCCAGTTCACACAGGACGTTTATATTAGGCGGGATAAGCCCTTGCAAGTGTGCAGTTGGGATTAATTGCACTTTGGCAGAGATGGACTAGATGACTTACCGTAACAGTTCTGAAGGTAGCTAACAGCCAGCATAAGTCATCTTGAAAATGCAGCAAGGAAGCTTAGTGTCGCAAAGATTCAGAGCAGAAACAGCACTGTTCTTCTGCATGATAACAAGGAAAAGCACAAAGGGGTGAATTAAGGACACAGAGTTGATTTTGCATTTGAATTTCATTATTTTTGTCAGGTTATATTATAACTTAAACATTTGTAAGAGGTACAATAATTTTGTTGACTGCAAAATTTGTATCTGTTTTATTTTTGCTTTTCTTTTTCTCGTAAGTAGGAGGGGGAAATATCTTATGACAGATTATTAAATCCCAAATGGCTGATGCAGCTTAGCAATAGGCCTTTTTACATGGAAGAATATCGGAAATAAGTATGTTTAGTGTGTGCACTACATGGTTATATCACAATTATTTATGCAGGTAATCATATCTTATAAACAAAAATCCAATCTTTATACAAGAATGATTTCTTTACCCTAGAGAATTGAAAAGCTCTCAGGGAAATGTATATTTAGACATCTCTGAAAGTGACTTATTTACCCAGTTCAATACATTAAATCTGAAGATTAGATGATTCACCTGACAGACATCAAGGCCGCCCCAGGAACTGTTTCATTCTGATAAGCAAATGTGCATTTCATGCCTGCTTACCAGAGGAAAATAACTGTATTTGCACAGTATCTTGTAATGACTCTAAAGAGGTGTTTAAACATCAGTAGCATTTTCAAGCCCCTACACAAAAAGCAAACAAACACAAAGACAGTCAATATCGTCTCTATACAGTGGGGTATTAAGCTATGCTGGGGCTTTGATTCAGGGTTGGTGAACATTTACGTCTCTGAGACATCTGCTGTCTTCAGACAGGCAGTCACTTTGTCTTCAGACTGGAGCAGGCAGCGGATAGTCTACAAAGAAAATGTGCTTCTTAAAAATGTAACTGAGTCCTTTCTCGTTTAGGGTATTCTCACTGAGAGCACATGGCTGCTACTCACATGAAGGAAAGCAACATTTCTGCTAAGGACAGAATTGTTCATATAGGAAGAATGCTATTCCAGGCTATTTCAAGGTGGCTTGAAAAAATTATGTGAAGTGCAATAACTAAGAGTAAGGGGAAAATCAATGTCTGTGTTTAGCATGGAAAGCTAGATCGACCCTACAGCAAGAGCTTATATTTTTCCCAGATTGTTCTATTTCCTCAATGACAAACTCAGAATCGATTTTTTTCCCAGCCACCTAGAATTTAGATGGAGAGGGAAGAGGAAAGGGAAGAGGAAAGGGAAGGGGAAAGGGAAAGGGAAGGGGAAAGGGAAGGGAAGGGGAAAGGGAAGGGAAGGGAAAAGGGAAGGGAAGGGAAGGGAAGGGAAGGGAAG
>JACAXG010000178.1:93721-200948 GCA_018881555.1 Amblyornis subalaris | reverse complement strand
AGGGAAGGGAAGGGAAGGGAAGGGAAGGGAAGGGAAGGGAAGGGAAGGGAAGGGAAGGGAAGGGAAGGGAAGGGAAGGGAAGGGAAGGGAAAATAATTCTGACAAACCACCTAGGTTATCTTTTTTTCCCTTCATGTGCAAAAGAGGGGTAGCAAGAACAATTTCCCGGCTGATGCCTGTTCATACCATTTAAATAATTAAGATCACCAGCAAGGTGACTGCCAGTGGTTTGTGCACCTCCAGTAGGAAGGTCAGGAGTTCCAGAGCATCTGAGTGGAAGAATGTGAAGCCTGATTTGAGAGAAATATGAGATACTTTGGTGAGTAGCAACAGGGTGGCAATTTGCATAAGAGACTGACGATAATATTGATACTGTCACTTTCTGGAAATGGCAAACCATTTTTAGAATTCTAAGTGGAAACTATTCAATTTTTATTGAGCACATTATGAGATATTCAGTGTAGAGGCTGGAAACTGAAAGCAGCAGGAAAATCAGAGGAGTACAAAGAGACAGGATTAAAACCGAAAAGCTAAGTAAAGATGCAAAGGATACATTGCTATCAAATTTTCAACTCAACAAGGCTTCTCCTTTGGGACCCCTGAAGGGAGAATTTCACACATTGGGTAAACAGAGTCACTGGTATGGGGAAAGCCAGATTTTCAGGCTGTGTTGAAACACAACAAAGGTGATAAAATAAAATGCTATAATTCCCTTGGCTTTATGACTACATTAGGTGCAAGCTTTGCTCACAAGAGGTGCTCTGAATTACTCTGTTCATACAGGCTTAAATGTCCTTTTAGTGCAGGCACCTCCTCTCCAAGCAAGCTCTTCCTTTTCTTCCTCTGCCTCCATCTCAGTACACACCACCAACTTGTGACAGTGTGGATGTCCTCTTTCAAACTTCTCAGTGTTGGGGTTTCAAGTTTTGCCCACATAGTTATAATGGATGTCCAAACACCAAATATGGAGGAGAAAGAAAGTCCCTACATTAAACCATGTTTTTCAGTCATGTAATCATAGTATTTTGCCCTTATAAAACATAACATTTTTCATTCAAAGACCTCTGAGCTTCTAATTTATTTAATTAAGTCACAAAATGTTCCTGTGATCCAGGAAAGTATTGAAATGGGTGAGTAAACTAGTATAGATGAGTAAAGTCATTAGTCAAGATGACTAACAGATGAGAAATGTGCTAATAAAGCGTAATTGCGGTAAAATAAAATGAGCTTCAAACAGGTTAGAGGAGTGATTTTTAGAGAATACTTATGAACACCTACACTCTTTCATATCCAGGAGAAGTTCAGATAGTTCAGAAGTGCCTAAAAACCAGACTAGGTCTGACTTACCTGGGTACACTGACAGGGACAGGAAAGACACTTTTGAAACAAAAGTGTGTATGTGGCGTAGGAACACGGGGCTGGATGGATCCCCTTAACAACAGGCTGAACTGAGCCCACTCACTCACCTACATGGACAACCATAGAAACTGGGTTTAGCCTAGGAGTCCCTACAGACCATACACTACTCACCACCCATCTCTCACGTCACTTGTCATTTTAGATGCTACAGGCCCTCAAGT
Organism: Amblyornis subalaris; assembly: GCA_018881555.1. Lineage (NCBI taxonomy): Eukaryota > Metazoa > Chordata > Aves > Passeriformes > Ptilonorhynchidae > Amblyornis > Amblyornis subalaris. The sequence continues at coordinate 199,368 of JACAXG010000178.1, read as the reverse complement.
CTCTCCTGAGTGGATCTCACTGTCGCTTGGCTCCAATGGTTGATAACTGATCGCCTCCCCGCATAGACATCTTTACCAAAACCACATGGGCAGGGCAAGTTTTGATCAAGACAACTGTGGTTCTATTCAGTCATCCCATGCTCAGCTTTCCTGCACTCTGTGGCTCACCAGCACCTTCTCCAGCAGTAACAGGAGAGAGGAGCGGAGAGATACGGTATCATTTATTTCCCCCATTGAGTAGTAAGGGTACCAAAGGGCTGATGGATGCGGAGTAATGCTTAGGTAAGATTGACAACTATTTCCTCCTGCTTCATACACATAACCATCACCCACCTGTTTTCCTCCCACCCAGAGATATTTTTGAAAGCTTCTTCTAGCAAATTTCTGCACCAAAATTAAACCCATATAGCAGTCAGCCTTATTGCCGTGTTCCCACGTCAGCTGTGTGTCATGACAACAGATGATAGAAATGCTGCTATTCAGGCTTCAGGCTTCAGGGTGCGTGTTTCTTTTTTTTTTTTCTTTTCTTTTTTTTTTAAATTTTAATAGCTTTAAAAAGAGCTCTGAACAAAAGTGCTTGCTCTGTGATGCAGCGCTGAGCTAAGGCACACAGGGCAGGTATACCTGCCCACATGCCAACAGGCAAAAATAAGTAGAGTGGGTGAGGTTTCCTGTGGTGCTGTGGGGGCTGAGGGAGAAACACTTCGAGGAGAAAGGGAGATGACAAGATAAGGGAAAATGGAGAGGCAGAAGAAGTGCTTTCCTTCCCTGTACCCCATAACCCTGCACCCCTCCCTTGTGGGCCTTCAGCAGTGGGGCAGCTCCATGCCCCACACATGGGTGTCCCTGTACTGCCCCATGTCCTAAAACTGTCAAACCTGCTTGCTTTGGGCTGTTCTTTGGCAGACTCCAGCCCGATCCACCAGAAGGGCCATGTTGGCCTCACCCTGGTCTGTGGTGAAGAAAGGGAAATTTGAATTTCCAGGCAACGAAATCTGTCCCTGTGAACACTATCTCTGTTATTCCATGGGAGTAAAGCACTAACAAATTAAAGCCTCCTCACGTGAAACGGTGTTATTCCCACAAGAAATAATTTCTCCTGGGTCAGACATGCAGATACTCCTTTCTACTCAACAGCTGAACTCAAAATTTGTATGCGTGGCCTTGGTTTTGGTTGGGAGTATTTTGTTTCGTTTTGGTTTGATTTGGGGTTTTTTATGTACCGCTAGATCCTCAAGTAAGAAAAAGAAATAAACCTACCAAATGCAGGGTCCCAATTACTTTAGGATCAGGCTATGCAAGGGCAATCAGAAGCTCGTAGAGGAGGGCTTCTCCAGCTGGAACTGCTGCAGTTCACAGCTCATATTTCAGTAATCGTCACATTTGTTTCTGTTTCACAGCATCATAAAAGACAGCAAGCAACTCCTGAGCCAAGCAAGAATTTAAATATGTCTTTGAGGCCTTTCCCATTTAGAAAATCGCTTGTGTCTGTGTTTGATACTAGGGGCTGCTTCTGAATATAAATGCTTCTCTGAATCAGGGCTACACAAGTATCAGCAGCTTAGATCAAGGAGCTGATCTGTCTAAATCAGACATTAGAGACATGATGAAATGCTGCAGATCTTCCCTTTAATGAAACTTAGTTTATGAAAACCCTTTAATAAAGCTGCAGTGAGTATATTTACATTCCCAAAAGAGAAGAGCTCTCTCTTGAAACAGGACAAAAATTACCACAATTAATAATATACTGATATTCTTCATAATGCCAGTAGATTGGAAGTTTTTGTTGAGCTGTTCATCATTTTGAATTTCCATGCATCTCTTTATTCCACAATCACATCTACACCCGCTGGGGCACTTTAGGGACTAAAATTCATTGCTGCATATTAAAAATAGCAAATGAATCTCATTATTTCTTTTGTACCTCCTCAGTTTGTTCAGCATACAAAAGAAAAAATCAATAGCATCCTGCCTGAGGAATAGGGTTATTTTTGTATTTTTTTTAATACTGCTGCAGATTTTTGGCTTTACTCTTGAAACTGTGATGCACTGCACCAATGTATTTTCACTCTATGCGTTTTCAGATGATCTGCATTTTGCTGTGCTAATTCCGGATGTTTAATATCAAGCAAAATAGTATTTATATCCCATTCATCCCTTTCTCCAGCATCTCCTGTGTATCTGCATGTTCGTTTTCCATTGCCAAGAGTCTGAATATTCAGAAATATTCAGAAATTATTTTCTTCTCAGGGGTGCAGATCCAAGTAAGCACTTACACCTAAGCTTACATATAGTTTAAGAGAAACTTGGCCTTGAGAAGCTGACATGCTTCCTTGACCGGAGAGAGACATAATAGGATAAAGAAGGGAGGGGTGTTCCTATGGGCTTTACCTTATGGGGAGGTGTGGGACTCATAAACCTGGGCAGAATTGCTAGAATTGGTCTGCTTCTTGTTTTAGAACAGGAGTGTGATATTTCCTTTCCTTCCGTCTTTCAGCACTTCCACAGTTGCCCACTGTTTTCAAATAGTTGTAAGTGGCAGAACATTATCCAGGAAACAGTATCTTTAGCACCTCAGGATGTGTATCATCCAGGTGACATGTATGTGTCTAGATTTTCAATATCTTGGTTTACCTTTTTTTTTTTTTTTTGTAATTTATTTCCTTTTGCATTTACTGCTTTTTTTTTCTATCCACCTTGTAAATTATTTTTGTTCAGACAGAAGTAAAGCAAGTTAAGTGTTTCAACCGTGCTAAGTGTCTGTTAATATAATCTCCATCCCAATTTAATAACAGATGGACTTTCTACCAAGTACTGCTATTTCCCCAGCATACTGGTAAAATGCTTTCTATTTGTCCTTGTGTATATGAAAGAGGCAATCCACTTTGCTCTAACTGTCCACTCTCCTCTGAAATCATCATCTGCATAATTACTATATACACATGGATTTCTCTATTGCCCAACACCATTCACTGGTTCGGGTTATTTGATTTTGTTATTCTTGATCTTGAAACACAAGAGTTTCCATTTTATGACTAAGTTCGTTCTAGTGTAACTTTTTGGATATGTTTTACTATTTGCTTAAGTTTTAAGGCAGAACAGAAAATACAAATAATACACTTTTTCCTTCTTTAACCATTTCTTCTGGGACTTTTCCCTGGAATATGAACAGACTTTTCCAGTAAAGCAAAGCAGATGTTTTGCAACAGTTTTCACAGTTTTAAGTCCCTAACAAGCTATATATTGCATGTGTGCTGCGCAGCAACCATCATATGAATATCTCTACTTATAACCAGTCACAATGAAATTAATATGAGTATGTACCCCAGTAAACTAATCTGCTTCCTGTTTGGGAGAAAATGAGCTTCTCTTTACATTTCCATATATATTTCTCCCTTTGGCAAACTGATTACAAGGAAACCATATACATACTTCCAGTGATGTGAATTTGTGATAGAATTTGCAAGGATTTATGTTTTATTTCTTTGACTTCTGCCTAATTTATGACTCAGGTAGCTACATGATGTGTCTAAACTCTGACTAATGTTTACGAATTCAGGAAAAAATTGAGGTCTAATATGAACTTTTATTAAATTTATCTTGAGTGCACTTCAGATGCACTAACTGATTGCATCTCAACCAATGTACCCAAAGAGGAGTCATCTTTGAAAGACAACATCTTGACTTTTTCTTCCTTTAGAAAGTACAAACATTATCAGTTTTCTTCTGTTTCCTTTTTCCTTTCACTAAGGCAATGTTTGTTCTCTCTATAAAATGGAACCAAACAATGCTATTATATGAGTCATCAGAAAAGAGCAGCAGCAGTAGTACACGGTTGTTGATGGTGATCAGTCTGAATTGCTTACTGCCCGCCTGCTGATCCCTTGGAAACTTTGGCATTTGGAGGATAACTGGGACTTATTTGTCTGGGGAACTTGGTGCCTTGTTGCCCATAAGACAATAAGCAAAACCATTTTTACCTGAGAATTACGTTTGCATTCCCAAAACACTGCAAGTCTAACACTGTACTCTATTTCCTTAGCTGACTGCAAAACATCGAATGCTAGTAACAGAAAGCGGAGGTGCTCTCCTCTAAGTATAATACAGGATACATCCCTAGCTAGTCCACAATACACCTATTTTGCTAGATGTTAAGAGATGTCACACTGCCACGTCAAAATGCTTCCTATTGTCCTTAAACTGGTAGTTCAATCCACTTGTCATCAAACAGCAAAAGTATCCTTCCTGCTTTCATCTCACTATGAAAGGAAAAAAAGAGTAGACACATGTGGCAGTAATTCTTATATCACGTGGCTTGGTTTTTTTTTTTTTGATACGAAGAATAGCATACTAAGAGCAGCAGTAGGCAAAGAGAATAAGAAAAGAAAATTTAGTCTCTTTGAGATTATACTATGCAGAAAATCTCTTCTTGTTTCTCTGCAACTCTGAGTTAGAACTTCACATCCTTGTGCAGTTGGGCATCTGACAATAGTTGGAGTAAAAAGATTTTGAGTCACACATCACCAACATGTACATAAAATATTTGAAGGCCTAAACAATTCCAAACAATGCGAGGCAATTACTGAAACTAAAAAGGATTGAGAAATGTGTTCTCCTTCTTGAATCAAATGGAAATACGAAAGAAATTCATCAGACCTCTGCAGCTTACACTACAGAAAGACTGTCGCTCACGGATGTGTTCTGCAGGTTCTACTAGTCAGCAATAAAGATTTGTTTGTTCTGTATTACACCAGAGAGAAGGAGCAATCACAATACTGAAGCACTACTTTTAAGTTCCTGAACAAAAATTAAGCACAGCCGTAGAGGCTGTGTTTCAAATATAAACAGTATAACAATATTTAAAGCACCTAACAAATGGTAACAGAGACATTAGGTAAGGCCGTTAACCGACACGGCACAAGCGGCACCGCTGCTGCGGGCGGGGGGCTCGCCCGGGAGTGGGAGCGGGGAGCGCCGGGAGCCGCGGGCGGCTGCGGCCGCGCCCCGCACAACGGCGGCGGCGGAGCGCCCTCTGACGGGCGGCGGCGGCGCCGCGGGAGCGGCGGGGCGGCTGCGGCGTCTGCCGCTGCGGGGAAGGGTGCGGAGCTGCGGAGCTGCTGCGGCGGGGCTGTGCGCGCTGCGGAAGCTGCGGGGGCTGCTGGTGAGGGCATTCCCATGCCCCGCTCTGCCCCAGCCCCACCGGCAGGAGACCCCTCGAGGCCTCATCTCGCTCCAGCCTGTGCCGAGCCGGGCTTGTTTATCCTCCCGTACAAGGAGGATGGGAAAGTGCCGCTGAGCGGGAAGATTTCGCAGCATGCTGTGATCTCCCAGGGATTTTTGGCAGGTTCTCATTTCCTCGAGGAGCCAAGAACATTTTGTCTCTGCATCTCAGATACTTCCCTCTTGCCTTCTCGGGGGCAGTGCTGCCTGAGGGCATCACGAAGGGGCTGGCGGCTTCTGCGACGCTCGGGTCCCAATACGTGGGGAGTGTAAGGACAAAAGTCCAGGGCACAAGGGTACTTGGTAGGATGCAGGCAGCAGGGATGGGGGTGACGCCAGATGACAGAGACATTGGCCCAGCTCAGCCTCTCTAGGTCTTACAAAAAGAACTTGTGGGAAGCAAGAGACATACCTGGCAATTCCTCCACTATAAGAGAAGGAATATAAGATATTTGTCTCACTGTGAGAGACAAATATTCCAGTGCAGAATTATCAAGCATAGGGTAAAGGGCCCGGCCAGACATTTTAACAGAAATTTATAACTATGGCAGTCAAAACAATACATTCTGGGTCAATAAAGAGGGACTAAGCAACAGTCATCCACTGGTGCAGGCCCATACCCCTCAGCAGTGCAGGCACCTACAGAGGCCAGGGGTTGACTCCATGCCCAGGGCTCAGGAATGCCTCACACCACTTGTCTGCTTCTCTGCCAGCAGGGATGAGCCTATCATCCGTGCTCGTGGTGCACCATCGTCCTTTGCTGGAAATCACCAAGCCTGTTGTGGCACTTCGGCCGTGCACCAAGCTGTACCCTCAGTCCCAAACACACACCTCCTGGACACAGAGCAGGTACCCAAAGCATCCTCAATGGGTTTGCCTGTACTAAGAGGAGAGATGAGAGGGAGGTAAAGGGTAAGATCAGGTCTATATCTCACTGTATCAGCGGGACTCGGCACTGTTATCTGCCAGGGCCAGCAAGGGGGAGGGGAAAGACAGAGGCTGGTGCCACACGCACTCTCCTGTGCTCATCCACAACCCACAGCTCCTACTACAGGAGTGGTCATGCTCCTGTGGGCACCAGTGGTCTAGGAAAACCAGCTTTTACCCCATTTTGTGGGTAAAAATGGAAGAGCCTGGAGAACAAAGGCTATTATTAATTCCCATCTGTTGAAAGGAGGCTGCAGCTGTTTTGAGAGGTTTTCCTGCAAGCTATGCAGATCTGCTCAGAATTTTAATGGTTGTTTACCAACCAAAGCATGCCATTGAAAGAGCAAGATGTTTCCAAGCAAACATGGTGTCAACGTCATTTCAGCCCAGAAATAAATCTCTTCTTTCTTGCAAACATTTTTCTAGGTGAGAAAAGATGGTTTTGTATTTGATTCTTTCACTTTTCAGCTGTTCTTTTTTTAACTCATCCTTTTCCATCTAAGAAGCATACAGGAGAAGAGATACCTTGAAATATACAATGCATTTTTACACACACAAAAAGCCTTGTTAACCCCAGACATTCTGTGTGGTCTCTGTGGGTAGCCCCACAAAACACTGGTCTGCAGTTGGAGTAGTATGTGCCAGTAAAACTGGTATCTGTTCAAAGAACCTAGCAAGCCATGAAGAAAAACACTGCATACAAAAGATTAAAAAAAGGAAAAGGTTTTTTTATATTCTGGGAAATGACAAGACATATGACAGGCTTTTTGCCTTACATTTTCTGTGGTGGTCATAACTTCAAGGGGATTGTTATTGCTAAGAAATTAACGTCTTTAGCCAAACTCTGTAGTGCGTGTTATTTATATCAGAAATTAAGTCTCTGCAACCATGCCTGTGCTTTATGGCTGTGTATAACTAAAAGGCCTGCCTCTGTGATATTAATACACGCAGTTTCTCTGTGACATCTGTATTGACATAGCCGAAACACTACAGAAATGCCTCAGATAGATACAAGAAAAAAACCCGAAGTTTTTTCACTGCAACACATTAGAAATTCAAGCTCTTTTCCTTTATCCCAGTGGACTTTGAACTGCCTGACCTGCAGAAGGTATTTACAGCTGAAATGACAGTCCCCTAACACCGCCTAGCTTTCCTGGTATCGCTGCTGTAATTGGAGGATGGGAAAGATCCACTATCACTCACCATTTAGCCAAAAAACTTATGACCATCCTGAATTTAAAAACGGCTATGCATGAGAAACTGAAAAGACAAGAGAGTTAAGTGACATAGTAAATGGTCGCGAGGAAATGACCAGGAAATTAATATAACATTGAGGCAGTGCTAAGGAGGGGGTTGGACAGCCTGCTGCTATTCCATCGGGTCATGCAACTGAAAATATTAGTGAGAAAATTAAACTATTTATCTTTCACTAAGACAGAAGCAAAAAGCAATCTGGGCAGTCTGACCTTCTAATCTGAGTTAAGTCAACATATAAACAATAAAAATGGACTAATATTTCAAGGAATTTTGTTTTAACAACTGTAGGGGTTCAAGTTACCATGGGGTGTTTTCCTGTAACATGATAGAATCCCACTAAATGGTCATTATTTGACTTCTGGTAATGGAGACACCAAAGCTCTCTGTGTGTCTTGTGTTTCTATTACAGGGGTCCAAAGGCTACTGAGATGGGTTTCAGCCATATAGTCTTGAATTTATTTTCTCTTAATAAATGGTAAACTGCAGTTTTGTATAATGGCAGTGCAAAGTGAATTTCTACCTTGTGATAGCTAATTCATGGCAACTAGCTTCTAAGACAGTGTGTGAAAATGAACAGCAGTGTGTGAACTGGTAAATATTAGGAATTATTAAATACACTTTTTTACAAATAAAACACTTGCCTATTCCTTGCAAATAGTTTTTCTGTTCTGAAGTTCAGTCTCCAGCATAGCACAAACAATGAATGAAATAAGTGTTAGAAAAGAAACACAAACAGATGGGACAGCAGGGGAGTGATAAACACAATAAAGTAAATGGCATAACCTAAATTCACCAGAGATATCAACTGAGTAAGCCAAGGGAAGAAATCACCTCTCACTGCCCAGTGTTTTCCTTATTAAGAGTGTCGATGCTCTCCCATTTTTAGAAGTGTTAAATAGGATTTAATGATATAATCCAGCCACCCCCAATCTTTTTAATGCATGCTGGCATCCATGGATATGATCTTAACAAATCTAGGCACTTTGATTTACTATAATATCAAGAAAGCACATTACCTGATTTAATACACTCTTGATTTTACCAATGCATTGTCTGCACATATGTATGTTGCGGTGGCTGAGCCTGCAGCAGGAGAGACTGCAGTGGTAGGGCCAGCCGCAAGAGTGATCGAGGAGTCAGAGGACCCAGGTGCAGTAGGAGACTGCTGGTGGGAAGGCTCCAAGGTCTGAAATCTCCCCCATAGTCATGGTGAGGAGGAAGGTCTCCCCCATCTGGCCTAGCAACACTATGTTAATGTTCCCCTATTCAGCTGGCCTATTGGCCTTTCAGTCTCTGTACCTTTTATGGTTATATTCCAGAACCTTCTCCCTTACTCGACGCCCCATTTGTCTCTGTCCCTTGCTCCTCCCCTTACCCTTCCCTATGGGTTGCAGTTGTATAGCCTCACCTTCTCTCCGCCCCCTGGCCCTCAACCCATTGGTCCCTGTTGTTCTCTCTGCCCCTACTGCCCCTAGTATATAACCCTGGACCCTCCATTGTTCTGTGCTTCTTCTTCCCTGAACGCTTCATGGAATACACCTGTTTTGTGGAATACCATAAGAAGAGCCCCTCCAACTCTTTGCCTCCTGCCGTACGCTTCTGTATGTGGGTGAGTGCCTGTGCGTCCACCTGCGTGGGTGGGATAGGGTGTTAGCGAGGTGTCTGTGGCTCTGCCCAGGCACCACCCGACCGGGTGACTGTGAGACTCGGAGGGTGCCGAGTGCAACATCATGCTGTTGGGGGCCGCGCAGCATTCTCAACCACCGACCACCGCGTCACGGCACTGCCGAATGCAGGACGCTTTCGGGAAGGTCGCGGCACCTACCATCTAACCCCATCATGACATATGTACAGGTAGACAAATAAATCATAGAATCATAGAATTGTTTTTGTTGGAATGGACCTCCAGAGATCATCAAGTCTAGCCCTCCTACAGCTGGCAGATATATTTTCAACTAGGTCATGTTGTTCAGACCTCTGACCAACCTGACCTTGAATATTTTGAGGGATGGGGCATCTACCACCTCTGTGGACAGCCAGTGTTTTATCACTCTATTGCAAAAAATTCTTATATCTAATCTAAATTGACCCTCTTGCAGTTTACAGCTAACACCACTTGTTCCTATCACAACAGATTCTGCTGAAAGGTTCGTCTCCATATTATTTGCAGGCCCCTTTCAGGTATTGACAGGCTGCAACGAGGTTTTCCTGGAGCAGTCTCTTCCTCGGGCTGAAAAACCCCAGCTCTCTCAGTCTGTCTTCACAGGAGAGGTGCTCCAGTTCTAATTCTCTTCGTGGCTCTGCCCTGGACCTGCTCGAACAGGTTCATGGCTTTCCTGTGCTGAGAACCCCAGAGCTGGACAAGCACTCCAGATGGGCCTCATCACAATGGATTAGAGTGGCAAAATAACTCAACCTGCTGGCCACTCCTCTTTTGATGCAGTCCAGGATACAATTGGCTTTCTGGGCTAAAAGTGCACATTGTCCAGTCATGTCCAGCTTTTCATTCACCAGCATGCCCAAGTCCTTTTTTGCACAGCTGTTCTTGATAAGTTCTTCTCCCAGTCTGTATTTATGTCTGGGATTGCCCCAACCCAGGTGCGGCACTTTACACTTGGCCTTGATAAATCTCGAGAGATTCCCAGGGGCTCACTTCTTGAGCTTGTCCAGGCCCCTCTGGTTCGCATCCTGTCCCTCAGAAGCATCAACTGCATGACTCGGCTTGGTGTCATTTGCAGACTTGCTGAGAGTGCACTGGATTCATTTGTCTACGTCATTGATGAAGACATTAAACACTATTCCCAATACGAACCCGTGGGGGACACCAGTTATCATTGATCTCCATCCACTGAGCCATTGACCTCTAGATCCAACTGTCCAACTAATTCCTCATTCATTAAATGGGCTACCCATCAAATCTATATGTTGTCAATTCAGGGAGAAGGATGTTATGGAAAACCATGTCAAAGGCCTTAGAGAAATCCAGATGGGTGATATTCATGGCTTTTCCCTTGCCCACTAATGTAGTCACTCCATGATAGGTTTGCTCTCATAAAGAAGTCTCCCTTTCAGTCACCCACAGCCAGTGCACTGCAGCACAGTGCAATACAGTTAGACTTCCAGTGCTGTGTGAGTGGGCATGCAGCAGTGAACTGCTTATCCGTGTCATCCCACTAAACAAGCTCCTCTCTTTCTTACACAAAACTTGCCCAGAAATCAGGGCTGGACAGTTTTCTAAACAAGTGTGAACCACAAAAGCAGTAGAAAAAATCCTTATTTCAAGATGTGAGAGCTCATTGTCAGACTGTTGCAATGCCCTGGGAAATACCTTCTCTCACACTGCTTCTGGATTTGTCTTCTCTACCTCAAAAAGCTAAGCACTCACTGAATTCCTTCATCCTTCTAGTATCTCAAAACCAGGCCATCTAATCTGTACATGCCACCCAAAACCCAGCTCATGCACCTTGTCACTGCTGCCAGTTGGGACAAAGCCATGCATGGTGTCAGTCACTGCTGCAGGGCTTGGACATGTAACATGGAGAACCAGGGAGTCCAAGCAAGAGCTCTGGCAGTTTCACGTGGGAAGCAAAGAGGGTTATGAGCTGAGGTGTAGGAGGCTAGTGTCCTTTGGGTCTAAAGAGAAATTCTTATGTGCAGTCAAGGGATGGGTCTGCAACACTACAGCCAACACAAAAAAAAGAAGAGCCTCTCTGCCAGATGAGCTGTGCCAAAGCATTGCCAAGAGTTGGCAGCTGGGAATTCAGGGATGGTTTCTGTGAGGAAACTGAGGGGCTGTCCCACGCCCAACACTGATTGTTCCAGCCAGCACTAAAATGGCACCCCCGCTGGCCAGAGGTAAGCAGTTCATCAGTCCAGCTGGTAGTGCCTCTGGAAAAATATATGTAAGAAAGGGTAAGAAACATCTCTCACCAGTTTTGAGAGAGAAGAGGGAGAACATGTGACAACAACAGCTCTGCAGACACCAAGGTCAGTGCAGAAGGAGAGGGAGAAAGTGCTCCAGGTGATAGAGCAGAGCCTCCCGTGCAGCTTGTGGTGAAGACCATGGAGAAGTAGATGTCAAGCCATCACAGCAAATAATTACTCCTTGCCTGAACCACTAGAAAAATAGTGTTGATGTTTAGATACAGGGGTGGCAACTCACCTGTTTTCTGTTGTTCAGAGAAGTCCATGGATATCTTCCAACTGTCTTTTAGAAATTCCTTGCAAAAGTGGCAGCAAGGAAAGATTATAACTTGGCTAAACCTCCAATGTCCTGTACTAGCCTGTAGATGTGTATCACTATACAGAGAGCCATCTAGAGTAATTTCTCACCTAGATTAACTTCCTACTACTTTTGCCACAACAGTAATCCAGGACCGTATTACATGGAAAGAGTGTGGATTTTATGTTATACAGTAATGAAATGCTTCTGTATTTCTACTGCTCATCTGAATAACATTAAAATAGATGACTAGCCAGCATAAACTTGATTTTACAGATAATAATACTTTAAAAAAAAAAACGCTAGAAAGTGTCTTTAGTGGAAGCAGCTTATGTCCAACATTTCTTAAAGAAAGCTGCACTGAAATTACTACAGCAATTATCTCACCAAGAGTACCGCATTACCTAATCAGCATCAGGCAGTTTGACACAATTATTTCAGACACTACCCCTCTGTTTTCAGTGTATTCTGCAAGCCCATGTCAATGTACAGGTTGCTGTAGAAATCCGGAAGTCCTGGTAGTGTAAAAAATACTTACCTCATCCTATTGTTATTTGGACACTTACTCACACACTCAGAGACTCATGCAAATGCTCATGGAGGTAGACCTGTTGTATCATTGACCACATGGGTCATGGCTTATTAGATTTTCCCAGAGGTCCTTATGGGCCAGATTACATGTCCCATGAAGTCTGCAGTCAGAAAGCAGGGGGCTGTTAGCTGGGGGAAGGACGACACTGCATCACAAGAGCTGAACAGAGCAATATTCCCTGGCAGCAGCTTGACACAGTAGGGAAATCCATCCTAATTTACTTAATAGGACAGAAATATTTGGGGTTGTTTGAACAAAACAAAGTATTTCAAAGCCACTTGGGCTGACCTTACATGAAACATCAACATCTCATAACTCTGATGCAATGTTGTTTTGTAGAAACTGCACTTCATATTGTAAAACCATTTAGAAAATCCTGACTAGCTTCTCTGGCCAAGAAGTGTCTGTCCTTTTCTTGCTCATGACTGTATTTCAAATGCTATAAAGATCAACTTTGACTTGGAAGATAACATCATGGTAAAATTCTAATTAAAGCAAACAATAGTTGAGAGTGCTTAGCATAGGCCTTTTTATTCTGAAGTTGCCAAGTCATCAATTTAAAACAGGAACAGACCAAATAAATATGACAAAGTAGAAATGAAAAATTGTCTTTTAGATATACTCTGCCATTTATTCAAAACAGACCAAGCAGAACACCTGGCTCCTTAATATAGAGCAGTTGGGTCAGCTCCATTAAGGGAAATTGATTTCAGCAGAGATGATCTTGGGAAAAAAAGTAATTTCCAAAAAAAAGTCATATGGAATCACTTGTCATTCACTTCTCTTCCTTTTCAAATCTGCTTCAGGGAAAAATTTTCAGGAGCATTTAAACATAGTTTTAAACACAGCTTCCTTGTGTCTGCTTCCAACAGAATTCTTCATGCTCTTCTTCTGATTAAAGGATCTGTTCCCATCAGGTTTATACAAACACCACACTTCATGGTTTCCAGATTCCAGTTCTAATTTCTTCGGCTACTGTTGGTCTACTTGTTATTCATCACCTTCTGTAAAAGAAATTACAACTTCACATGAATCACTTATTTAATGTCCAAATTCAGTTAAAACAATTGCACCAGAAAGAATGAAAAATTAAGATCTCAAAGTTATTTGAAATGGAATTATTACTAGGGGCTAGAGCTTCATTGCTCCCCTTTATACATTGCTACTTTTGTCTGTGAAAAGGCGTTACAGTTGAGGTTTTTAATCATAGAGTCTGGTTCTGTAAAGACACAGTGAAGAATCTTTCCCCATCCATTAACATTCACACCACTGCTGAATTCAGTTTCAGTTTCAGTGGCTGGTAAAGAGTCCAGCATCTTGTGAGGTCAAATATTTTCTTGGTTACATATGCAGAGATGAATTTGGGTAGGAAACCAAAACTGCAAGTTGGATAGTAAAACTTTTGCTTTGACAGAAAACAAAATCTCCAGCTCAAGAAAACAGAATCAGACTGATCGCTGTCATGACATTTCAAGAAATCCAAGTTCACATCTTAGAATTGCTGGGGTGTTGTCTAGCAACCTTAAGTAAGTCATTGTATTTTTCTGTAAACACAAGAGAAATGAAACTGCTTCCTTCACCTTTTTTTCTGCCTTGTCTTCTTGTCTGTCTTGCTTGATGTATAATATGCTTCTTAGGGAGAACAAATCTTACTTGTTTTCTCAGAAAGTTTTGAGAAATCACTGAATGGTTAAGGTTGGAAGAAACCTCTGGAGGTTCAAACAGGGCTATCTACTGCAGATTTCCAGGTCCATATCCAGACAGCTTTTGAAGATCTCCAAGGATGAGGCTTTCCCCACCTTTCTGAGAAAGCTGTGCCAGTGAGCAGTTAGAGTATATACAAATTTTATAAATGTTTTATAAGCTTCTTATATAAGCTTCTTATATAAGGTTATAGAAAATGTATACATTGCCTAGCACAAAGAGCCCTCTCCTTGTCTGGTGGACAAGTGGTGGCTACCTAAAATAAAGAATAAGAAGAGCACAAGGATTTCCAATCATGGGAATGTTTGGGATCCAGAAACATGTAACTTCAATACAAGATTATGTGTGTAATTGTATTGCCACACATGAAGGTTTATAGAGTGTTTATCTGCTTAACATAATCTGAAGAACTTCAGTTGCTCCTCAAACAGCTGGTCAGCAGTAGGATGGAAGGTTCAGTACCTGCCTAATGAAGAAGGGCCTGAGAATCACTATTCTAACACTGTGCAAGGAAACATATACATTACTAATATGAGATGGTGCATACTAAGTTGTACTGCTGTAAAACACAGATTGTGTGTTGTCTCAGACATATCCATTTGAACTTCAAATTTTTCTGAAAATCAAGGTGGTTTTTGGCAGGCAGAGGTCAGCAGGAATACAGCTGTTCTGTTGGAAGTCTGGGCTTTGCTCCTAACATCAGTGGAAAAGTCACTTCTTTTTAAGCTTGCTTTCTTCACACAGCTGCCTATTTGGATTGCAGGTAACATAGGTCTAGATTTACATAACAGTCCAGGTGGTAGCTTTTAGCAATACTTTTGGCTGCAGTCTCTCCTTTCTAATTCAAACAGGGTTTTTCATTAAATTATTCACAAAGCACAAAGCTTTTTCAAAAGACTGAGACTTTGGTTTTCACAGAATTACAGAATGGTAAGGGAAGAGGAGGGACCACAGTAGGTCCAACCTCCCTGTTCAAGCAGGGTCATGCAAGACATGGCATGGAATTGTGTCCAGACAATTCTTGAATTTCCCCAGCGAAGGAGATTCCCCAGTCTCTCTGGATAATCTGTTCCAGTGTTCCATTCCTCACACAGTGAAGAAGTTCTTCCTCATGTTCAGGTGGAACTTCCTGTGCATCAGTTTCTGCCCATTGCCTTTTGTCCTATTGCTTGGTACCACTGAGCAGAGTTTGGATCCATCCTCTTGACACCCTCCCTTCAGATAATTACAGACATTGATGAGGTCCCCTCTCAGTTGGCTCTGCTCAAGGCTGAACAGGTCCAGATCTCTCAGTCTTTCCTTGTAAGAGAGATATTACAGCCCCTTGATCATCTTTGTACACTGGATTCTCTCCAGGATCTTCATCTCTCCCTTGTACTGAGGAGCCCGGAACTGGACACAGCACTCCAGATGCTCCTCACCAGGGCTAAGTAGAGGGGCAGGATCACCTCTCTCAACCTGCTGGCAATGCTCTTCCTAATGCACCCTGGGACACCGTTGGTCTTCTTGGCCACCAGAGCACACTGCTGGCTCATGGACAGCTTGTTGTCCACCAGGACCCTCACGTCCTTCTCCACAGAGCTGCTTCCCATCAGGTCAGTCCCCAGCCCATGCTGGTGCCTGGGGTTGTTCCTCCCCGGTGCAGGACCCTGAATTTGCCAATGCTGAATTTCGGACAGTTCTCTGCCCATCTCTCCACCCTGCTGAGGCCCTTCTGAAGGGCTGCACAGCGCTCTGGGGTATTGGCCACCCCTCCCAGCTTTGTGTCATCTGTGAACTTGCTGAGGAGACATCAGTCCCTTTGTCCAAGTCATTGATGAACAGGTTAAACAACACTGGACCCATTATTGACCCTTGGAGGACATCACTAGAGACCAGCCTCCAACCAGACTCTGTGCCATTGATTACAACATTCTGGGATCTGCCATTCAGCCAGTTCTCAATCTATTTCATCGTCCAGTCATTTAACTCACACTTCCTGAGTTTGCCTATGAGGATGTTGTGAGAGACAGTGTCAAAAGCATTGCTGAAGTCAAGGTAAACAATATCTACTTCTCTCTCTTCAGCCATACAGGCAGTTGTTTCATTATAGAAGGCAATCAGGTTGTTCAAGCACAATTTATCTTTAGTGAATCCATTCTGACTGCTCCTGATCACCTTCTTGTCTTCCATGTTTTGCCTCAACAAAAACAATCAACAGACAAATAAACATACTTCGATGGCTGTTTTGGTGTAGTGGGAGGAAAAACTGATATAGACTTAAAGATTGCATTCATTTAGCTAGTCTGGGATTAACTTGCCATGGACAGCCCCCTCCAGATGTCAATAATATATAAGTATCTGTATCTTTTTGTCTGTGTGTACACCGCTAAACAGCTGCAAAGAACACATGAGTGTCATGTGAAATGCCATTCAATCAGTTTACATGCCCATAATGCCCATAAACGGTATGAATAGTAGCATTATTACAAATAGTGGGAAGCTTTTGCTGTGCAGTGGCTTTTTGGTAAAGGTAACAGAACTCCTGAAAACTGGTGTTGAAAGAACATTTTTGTGTTGTTTTTTGGGGGCTTTGGTTTTTGAGGGGTTTTTGTTTTGTTTCATTTTTTTAAGTTTCTGTTTATCAGCATGGTCCTAATCTGAATCTGAAACAAATGCAATAGATCACATAAAATTACACCCTGTAAATACTTGGGAGGTAGGAAATCCACTGAAGAAGCACTTTGGCCAAGGTGAAGTTCTCAGTTCCAGAATTTTCTCCATGGAAGAAGCATTCTGACCCAAAATGTGGCATTCTGACACCACTTACTAAGAAACCCTCTGATTCTGCCCAAAGTGTTTCCAAGACAGCTGTTGCAGTACTTACTGCACAGTATCAAATAAACATGCAATGCTTAAGAAACTTTCACCTTTTGTCAAACCTATATAAATCCACAGGAGAATTCAATCAGTGAAGCTACTAATTTACTCTTGTATCACATTATCCATATGCTACCCATTGTTAGCATATATACCCCATGAGTGTTTTAAACTGTACTGTTACACAGCTAAAAGAAAAAATTCAGAAAATGAACCTTTCTCCTGCCACTATACATTTTATATATATTGTCTTTCAACTAAATCGCCAGTATACATAAGCAAAAAAATATAAAGCAGACAGAACTCTGATCAGTGAATATTTCATATCCTTGGAGCTGTATTTTACAGTCATCGAGAAGCCCCAGAAGGAAGAAAGTATTTTAAGATGGAAACAACACTAGAGTCTTTACATTTTTACTTCAGAAAAATGTTGGCAACATAGTACAGTTCTCTGGAAAAATTTAACTGTTGCCCATCTTTTTTCAGCATAAGCACCAAAAAGAAAGGCACCTTTTCGTATTTTGTTTTGGCTTATTTTTTCTTTATTTGGAAAATGCCCTGATACAAGATGGATGATCATCAAAAGAGCTGATGGCAAGTATTAATCCAGATAGATGGATTCAAATTAAGGTGAAGTAATTTATATTGACACTTTGCAGGATGAGTGCATAGACAGGGCAAAACCACAGAGTTGCTCTTTATAGTTTTCAGGCAATCTGTTTGTATTAGTATTGATGTGATAACTTTCTCTAACCAGGGAAGTATTTCCTATTAAATATAAGTAACATAAGAAATACCTTCCTTCAAGTTTGATTTACTAAGTCCAAATCTACTGTACTGCTCAGAACACACAGTTTTCCATATAAATTTGGGGCGGCTCAGCCTTTTAAATCAGTGCTGAGGAAGGAGATCATTACTTATTTAACCTATGATAACCCCTTCATTTGTGGCATAGCAACACAATTTTAACCCAAAGTGGGGGCTATATTCTATTGTTAGATACAGACATTGGTCTTAAAAAGGAATCCAAGGGGGGGATGGGGAGGGGAGTGCTTGCATCCAAGGGCAGATTTTGGCTTTTAGACAAACTTTTTGTTTCCATTTTAAGTCCAAATTGGATAAACTGCTTTTCTGTGACTTCAGTGCTTTGAAGGGAGAAAGAATTACACCACCTTTACGCTAAAATGAGATATTTCCTTTGTGTATCATAGGCAGAGAGTGAATTCACTATCATTAAGCAATCAGTAATTAACAAGTAATTGAGTAACCAATTAAAGATTCAAACCTTCTTCCTGTAAACCTACAAACACCTCCTTATCTTTATTCAGGTAATTGTAATATGAGTGATCTGCTTATGCTTTGGTAAAAGTCAGGGCTAAAGTTAAAATAGCAGCAAGGGGCTTTTTGGAATCATTGACAAGAGTTTCAACTTCATGTATTTTTAAGAAGGAGACTAATAAGCCATCCAGACATGAACAAAGCATATGAACTTCTGGTGGAAAGTTGGCAAATCATGATTAAAAACGTTGCTGTGGTTGGAACTACTGAAATGATAGATTTCAAATGCTCATTTTTGCTAAATCCCAGCAATCTTTCACTGAAACTATCAGTAGTGCTTATTATATTCATTGAGTTCATTCCTTTCTTAGAATCAGAAATTCAGACTTTGGCCTCATGTGGCTTTGGTACTACCAGATGTTCACATAAAAAACTCGGGACTCATTTGCTCATTTTCGTTTGTTTAGGGCTCTTCCTCCTTCCTCTCATCTCATATTTCTCAACACAGGGTAGCTATACTTTTTTCCTCAACCTTTCACAAACAATTCAACCTCAGGCAAAGCCCATGCACACAGCTTAAGACTGGTACGAGAAGGACAAAGCTAGGAGTGAGTCATGCCAGAAACATGTGGATGACTTACTGGAGGGCTCTGAATAGGGTTATAGATCAAGCTTCCCAAGTGCTTTTCCACTGTAGATCTCACAGAAGTTCACAGATGTTAAAAACAATTATTCATGCTGAAGAACTTGACACACATTAAATGTACATTAGATGTCTTTTCCAAGACCTCATAGTAAGCTACAGTTTTACAAAGAGTTGAAGTCAGGCCATATGATTTCCAGCACCAGGCATTTTTCTCCAGCATGTCATAATGCTTCAAAGCACTGCTGATTATTGTTTGTGCGCAGGATAAATTTTGTGTATCAAGGAGTGTGACATCCAAGTCTCCTGAAGTCAGGCTCTGAAATCCATTTAATGCTATGCTTAAATAAATAGCAACACTTGTGAATACTCTAGAGCAGGCAAATGTTGCCATGGACATCAGTGGAACACTCCCACTCCTTCTGACCGGATCTGTTATGCTGCCCTTAAGGATTACATGCAGCAAAGTTCTGTGACAGCACTCTGCAAAAAGTACTCTTTGTGTATAATAAGAGAGACACTGAGGATGAGATAGTACAGAGCCCTTTACAGGTGGTCTTCCTATTGTCAGCCCCTTCCACACCAGCAGTTTACTCAGGCACTGCATCCTGCAGATCGTCATTTTCATGACCCTATTCTCCTGGAAAGGGAAAAAAAAAGAAAAAGCGTCTTCTCATGTTTTCTTTCTTAGTGTCGGATCCAGGCTCTCCCCTGTGTTAAAGGAAAGGTTATAATAACAAGGTCTTGCAGTGCTTTTAGTCTTCATTAAAAGGTACAGAGGGATGTGTCAGCTGCAGGGCAGACATGGAAGATGCCAACACAACATGAGATTGTGTTTATATATACCTAAGCAGGCTTCTCTGAAGTGCTTGGAAGTCCTTCTCATATATGAAGAAAGATATTTTATTGGTTAAAAATATTAACATAAAAAAAGATTAGTTTCCTGTACAGCTTTTCACACTTATCTAAAGCAGATATTGCTTTCCATAGCAACATCTTCTGAAATAAAAGTGAGAAGAACTCACTCCTTCCTGTTTTCAACAACATTTGTAATGTCTTGGCTGCTCTGTAAACATCATTTATTCATGTCAGGAAAAGAAAAAGAGGAAAAGACATCTTTTTGTCAGCCACTAAGGTATCAATCTCTAAGATCTTTTCTCCAGTGAGAGTATCACATTTGTGTATATATCACTGATAAAAATCAGACTAATATTTAGCCAAATGTTCTATCTAAAGGTCTGGACATAGAGAGGAGATGCAGATAACACCATTCTACTACTCCAATAACTTTAAAAAGTGGAAAATCTGAAATGCAAAGATACCTATTTCACACTTGCAGAAGTCAGAGGAAGTGCCTCAATATGCTGGAAGTCTCGTGTTTTTCCATCCTCACAAGACTCGACAAGCTCTATTTTGCATCTTTTTCAGATGTTTTGATCTACTTTTTTGTGCTCATCCTTGAGGAAAAAGACAAAGAGAAGCAGGTAAGGTAAGTGGTAACGCCTGGATTAACTAGTTCTCAATGTAAAAATATGTCTCAGTAGTAGGAAAAACTTCAGACAGAGGAGGAACAGGGGGAAATGGAAATATCAGTCTGGAAATTAGAGATCTAGTGGATCTTTAGTGCAAAAAAATTTTAAGAATGCTGTAATATAAGAGTAACTGTTCTGTGCTGCACATGTATTATTTTACCTCCAGAAGTGCTGAGCAGAGGGCTCTTGTTCCCCTTGGTCAGCTGAAGACACTCATGTTATTAAGAAAGAGTGTCAGGAAACGAATATAAATGTTATTGTGAGAGGAAACCTGTTTCAACTCCCATGATTACAGTTTAGCACAGCTGCACCCCAAGAGAACAATAGCGAGATTTATTTCTTTTATAAGTCTCAATTTTACAAAGAATAAAACAGTCCTGTTAAAGAAAGCTGTGAGCACAAGAACTGTCTGGGAGGATGTAAACACAGAGGAAAGAGAGGAAGAGAGAGCACAAGAGAGCAGGGATGCACATGTACTGACAAAAGGGAAAATAAACATGTTTCCATCTAATACTTAACTAATTTCTTTTGAGTACTTAGAGAAGAATACGAATGATAAAAACTCCAATATTCTAAGTTAAAAAAATTAGTAAGAAGTAAGGATTATTTGATATGCTCTTTATAAGCACCTACTAGATGCCTGCAAAGCACGGAAACTAGACACCCAGGCAGGTGGCCCTCTGTGTTTGGGCATCTCACAGTCCGTTTGCAAAACCAGGTCCCAGGGGGTGATTTTCTTGTCTTTCAATGGCCTGCCAGTGCTGCCTTACATCTTATTTTTAATTTGTGGTTCGCTCTTGCCGTGGTACAAGCAACTCTGAATCTCCACCCGCTCACACTGCGCTGGCTGCCGGCACGTGAGGCAGGAGCACGTGCCTTGGCGCCGCATCTCACCCCAGCGGCACAGGCGTACGCTCTGATCGGCATCCGAGGCTGCAGGAAGGGCGATCGGGAATGCTGGGATGCACTTCGTGTCCTGCCAGTCAGTACTGGGCAAGGATCAGCAATTCTTTTTGTCTCTTCTGCCTTTTGTGGAAAACCTTCTGTGTGAAGGCTTTTTGAACAGATGGACTTCCTGTTACTGCAGGTGTCTTCCCGAAACTGGCCGCCTTCTTGTTTGTGACTGCTGGTGCTATGGGGCTAGTTGTGAAGGGCTATTGTTCCCCACCACTGACCCAGCACACAGACCCCTGCCACTCATCAGCATTCTGCCTTTGCAGCCAACCCGGAGAGATTCCCATGCCTGGGGAGGAGATCAGCCGACAGGAAATCACATTCGGTGGAGTGACCATGTTAAGTCTGCAAGAAATGTCCTACCCCCAGTTTGCTGTTTTGCAGCTGAGACAAGCAAGTCTGCTTCTCAGCTGAGAAAACAGAACAGCTATTCTTGTGATTATGAAAAATAAAAGTTGAGGAAACAGAAACAATAAAAAGAAAAGCCCAGCCAACAGAAAAAACACTAAGCAGACAGCACATCCTACCAAGAGAGATTGTCCTGCATTTATTTCACTAATGAATAACTAAATATGGTATATTTAAGCTGCTCCCATTGGTCTGCAAAGTTATTGTTTGGGGCTGGGGCAGGCAGGAGAGAAATTATGTTACTTTGTGAGAAATACATGACAAGAACTGCTCAGATACATTCTCAAATACTGCATTAGAAGTCAAAATTCATTCCAATTCCTTTCATTTGGTAAATCTTCACCACCTACCCTGAACCATGTATTGCAGTGTTCCCTAGCAGTGGTTTTGGCATGTCAGTTCACAAACATCAGCATTCAAAAGTGGGAAAAGTTATATATTTTGGTTATAACAGAGTGCTTAGTCAGGAATTTTTTTTTTATTTTCAGACCTACTGTGGATAGAAATGCCTCTGACAAATCCCCCAGTCCTCCTGTGTTTCTGTTTCCCCTGTCTGTAAACAGAGAATCAGCTATTTTTAAATTGCTGTGAGAAGCCAGGATGTACTTTTCTGTGTAAAAAACAAAAATACCAGTTTTTGAAATGGGGTCAGCTATCCTTCTCTGTTACTAGAGACCATATATTGTGATCTGAAAGACACAAATATCTGTACATTATTGTTTGGATGTTAAATCAGAAGTATCGGATTATTTTTTATATGAGGCATCTGAAAAGAAATTTGTATTTCAGAAGGAAGAGAGAGTATGTGAAAAAGGTGGTAGCCATACTGTATCTCCTAAGACTTCCTCCTGTTTCTCCTTCTATTTGTACACGTATATTGAAAATAGAATGAAGGAAAAGGAGCAGAAAAAAAAAGGGGAAAATGAAAGAAATTGGTACTCAACTAAAATCAAAAAGGTTTCCCATTGATTTCAACATATTCTAGCTTATGACTTTTAACGTTTCATGAGAATCATTTTGCTCTACAAGCCAAAAGATAAAATCACAGTTAAATATTTCAGAACCAGTTTTATTTTCTTAAGCAAAGGAGTGAATGGTCATGGATTTATTTTATATTTTTATTTTATTTATTTTATTACAAAAACATAATCTTATTGTTAAAGACAGTTTGAAAAGTGAATAATCCGTCTTATTCTTTGCCTTTTTTTCATTGTCAGCTTTTCCTTTTAGATAGGCACTTTATGTCGTTACTCACAGACATCTAGCAATGTGTTGAAGTCGATATTTTCAAATGCAGTAAAACATATCTCACTATTTAAATTTTTTTTCTCTATTTGTCTGCCACCAATTTTCAGAGAGTGAAAAGAAGAGATGATCACAGTGTTGGCTTTGTTTCTGTATAACATCCGTTCTCGGATGCTTGGCCCTCTGATGTTTTAATGTATGCGGTAATAAGGCACTTGTCCCAAAAAGCAGGAAATTGTTTAAAATCTTTGGGAAAATGTTTAGTCTCTGAATTTGCCACTAACAATACTATCATAAAAAGACTACAGAATAAACTCATATCTGCCATCATTCAAAGGAATAGCAATTAAGCTAAATTACGAATGGGTCTGGCTCCAGAATGTAGATCTCTCTGGTGCTAACGGATCCTGTAACAAACACAGTATCCAAATTTTCTTGTTTGGAACAGATGTTTTATATTCCTTTGCATAAAGAGCCCCAATATATATGAGGAAATTTTTTAGACCATCTCTAATAACAACACTTACATGAGCTAAGTATGCATCACTAACCCTTGCTATTAAATGTTCACATCTGTTTTAAGAGGTCATTGCAAGGATCACACACTTACCCAGTGAAAAGGGTGGGCTCTGCTATCTCCATAAGGATATGCTTCTCGTTTTCCTGGGTCAAGACTGTCCTTCAGACTTAAAGTGGAAGAGAGGAGGGAGACAGAGGTTTCCTTCACTATAATCAAGCCACATGTAGCCAAGCAGATTCCCCTTCAGTGTAACTCTTACGAAGCAGTTATCAAGGAAATGCATCATGTGTTTCTCCCAAAGAACATGGCAGAGAGGATGTCAGGAAGGATACCTCCAGCTCCTTCTCAGTCAGAAAGATGGCAGCTATAGGTGGAAAAATGTGGAGTATTTTCTCTAAGGGATTGGTCTCCCTTCTGAGAATGCCACTTCTTTACCTACCAGGCATTCATAGCTCTTACTAAGTGAGAAACCTCCCACCGCTTATTCTGTGAGATTTGCAAACCCAAAATGAAACTCAGAGTTTAAACAACAAAAAGGGTCATAATCTTCTTTAAAATAGCAATGAAGTCAGAGCAGGAAGCCAGAAGCTGGTACAGAATTCTCTCTTACCAGCAGAGGTCAGACCTCTGCTATTTCCAGAGCACCCAGAGGCGCACCTTTGTTTCCTCATGTCCAGTCTTTCCAATTTAGATATCTACATCTTTATGGCAGAAATCACCTCCAAAAGAAGAAGGAGCAGAGAAGGAAATTTCTCACACACTACACATGCTGCAGTCAGAAACCTACTTTCCGTTTCCAGGTCTCAGTTTGCCTCACTTCCATTAGTTTTTAACTACCCCCATAACTTTAAATATTTTTGCTGATTTACAAACTTAGAACCTGAAATTGCCCTATTTTCTCCTTCTCTGATTGCTGTTACCTGCTCTAAGGGCAGGATGGCTGGTAGTAACAACCACTATTTGAATGCCAGCAGCCAGCCTTTGGAGGGATCGATAAACACCCGGTTGGAAGGATTACTTCAGTCCTCTGCAGTCAGGGAAAAACAGACCTGCTACCATATGAACCATCATTCTCCTAGCTCCTCTCCTAGGAGGAATTACTCTGAGAGTTACTAGCTATAAACTTTTTTCCAACAGAAAATTTGCCTGATATTATGATATTTGGTGTCCTTTCTATATTAAGCATGCATAATTTGTTGTTTTATTAACTAGTTATTAACAAGTTCAGTGATAGACACCCCTTGCCCAGAATACAAAGTATCAAAGAAATTAGGAAAAAGGCACTCCGTTTGCCACGGTGTGATTTTCAAAGTGAGGCATGCAGAGGGCAGGTATGCTGCTTGCAGAGAGAGGCCAAGTACTGCACTGGGAGAAGCTGTAGTAGGAAAAGGAGCAAGAAGACAAAGATGGATGATGGTACAGAGGAAGGAGAGAAATTATGATCCTTGCTAAGCAGAAAGTCCCACAGGTCCAAAGCAATAGAAGCGCTGTAATATTCCCCCAGGAGTAATCTGATCTGTCTGTTCACCTGGCTCTCTGTGGGGATCAACGTGGTATAAAAAACATGTCCCCTAAAATGCAGCTTTTCTGCTGATCCCACACAAGGAACACTGTGTGTGTCGGGAGAAACATATTCTGATTTCATCTAGAGGGAACCACTTACAAACTATTTCCAGTCAGCTCAGCTGTGTTGCTCCACACATCACAAGTGACTCAGAGTCATGATAGCTTGAGCAAATAAACAAGTAACAGTTGAGGAGAGAAATCAAAGGCACAATGCAGTAATGAAAGTCATGTTTCTAATTGTTTTTCATGTAAATCATCAGAAGTAAAACAATCAGCCTACAAAAAAGGGATGAAACTTTGTTCTCCATATCTTGGATTAACTTTTGTGTGATTTGCTAATTTAGCTTCTTTTTGTTTTCTTTGCCTTTTAAGTAATTTGCTCTAATCAGAAAGCAAGGAAAACATCTTGATTTTGCAAGATATTTTCATTTGAAAGCAAATGAGCTAGTGGCATTTTGAAGCAAGTTTTTACTTGCTTTATCTTTTCTTTTTAGGACCTTTCTCTATAACTCAGCACTGATGCACTGCTTTCTTTCACAAGGGTTTTACTTCTCTCTGTGGATGGGTTTGAGATTGCGATGGCCTGAGAAACCCTTTCTTCAAGAAATCATTTTGACAAGAAACATGTAAGTATGTTCTTTCCACATTCTAATTTGGAAACTCTCCTTTTGACTTTGAAGTGCAAGAAAACAAAGAAAAGGTCAGTTAGAAAAATACCTTTCTTCTAAAGCAGGTCCAGCATGCCACCTTCCAGAAGGTCCTGGCCTTCTAGAAACATCAAGTCATGGCAAAGATGGTGTCAACAGATTGAAAAGCAAGCACAGCTTCCCTGCATTCCTTCTTCCAACATGAACACAGGGATTTTTACTCCAATATCACTAGCAGGAAAACAAAAGCCAAGCATGTACTACAGATACTGTCATATTTCTCCTAGAAAATGAGCCACGCAATTAACGTAGAAAATGAAATAGAAAGTTCTCATGTGTGTAGCACTGTGGAAATACAGCTTGAAGTATTAGTTTGCAAATAACAACTTTTTCAAAAAGCCTAGAGATATACTGGTTGCTTTAGGGAATCTGGGTCGCATGAAGTCCCCATTAGTCAGTATGAACTACTAATATACTACAGGATAAATGGATAAGGATGCATGATTCACTTTGATGGACAGTTTTCATTGAAAAGGGGTTTATTGTCAACATTTCTGTTCACAGATGGAACAATTTAAATAATTATTCCTTGAGAGAAGAAAAGAGTGAAACATTTGGGAAAAAAAATAATTTTATTCTGCATTTTGGGGAAAAGCAGCCATAGAAACCACGGAAACGTGTCACCCACTTCTAGGTTAATAAAGGGTAGAATAAGTGTTGCAGCAATAACTTCACAAGAGATATATTACAGATAAGCAGTCCAAGAAGTTTATTGCTTATTTTTTGAACTCTAGTTCATTGAGTATCCTGTTGCAAATGGCATTAGAGATCTAATTTCTAAACCAAATAGTTTTGCCTGGCAACAAGATCCTTAAAATGCATTTTTTTCCTGAATGTCTGCTTTAGATTCAAATCCCAGGCTCTCCCCTTAAGGCACCTGAAACCAGGCTGCAAATTCTCTTGCATACACCTAGTCCATAAACAAGAGGGATCGTGCACAGGTTTCTGTGGCAGACATAAGGATCCTGTTCTCCTGCCATGTGAAGATAACATCCACACAGCACTCAGAGTGCTGTGGAAGAAAAACAGGAGGATAATCTTATGAACATGCAGCTTCCAGCAGAGATGGAGATGAGAAGTTGTTTAATTCCCAATCATATTCCTAGAGATTCATTTGTGGCTGTTCTAAGAGAGATATGCAGACAACTGTAACCTTATATCTATGATTTCTTCCGCAAGCTGCCCAGGAATGGGATGTTGTACTATATGAGGACTGCATTACTGCTGAACCTCCAACAGTCACAACAAAGAGAATTAAGTTTATTGAGCTGGTTTTGTTGTAAATCTTTGCTTTCAGCTATACAGAGCATTCTACAGTTTTTACCTTTCAGTCAGAAATTTTCCAAGCTAGCCTTTTGGATGCATACTACAAACTTAGAAAGTTTGTTGGAGGACATGGATAGAAAAAAATCCTCCGCCATGCTTTGGAACAGAAGGGAAGTAGAAAACTATGCATTTGCCTCAATCCCATGCAACAATCATAGATTGATTTTGCACAACTTCTGACTGAGAAGGTTAAAAAAAATAAAGGAAACCAAAATAGTTTAAAAGGACAAAAGTCAACATTTAGCAGGGAGGAAGTTGAATAAATGATGCCATGTCTGAGTGACCATTAGTTTAGTTTTATGGAAAAAACAAAACCTCAAATCTCCCCTGGAGCAACGTATTTCAGGCATGAGATGTTTCTCTGCTTCCTCTATCAAGTTTTGTGAGAGCAAGGCAGAGCAGCTCCCAGCTCTTTCAGCTTCCCACAACACCTAAGTTGACCCCAGTGGTACTTCACCTGGCTATCCCTCAACCTCTCAGGGGACAGCTGCCACAGCACATTCCCTGAGGACTCTTGGACTTTGCTTTCCTCTCCTACAGAGAGCCTTGTTCTGGCAGGGCAGCCATGCAGCAAGTGCTCCTCCCAGGTCAGCCCGGTTGGCAGTAGCTCATCAGGAAAGTGGGGTCCCCTTATCCAAGGGATGGGTCTTCTGGTCTGCTTGCAACTCTCCTGACTGCAGATGTCAGGGTATTGCAGCTTGTCTGGTTACTGCAGCCCTTCAATCTGGCCTTTGACTTGACCAACAATTTGCTTCCCAGAAAGGGATTACAAACAAGACAGTGCATTACATCAACTTATCATATATAATTCCTGAGAAGGGCCAGCTGTCCAAACCAGTGAACTACATAAAATGGTGTTTAGTCCATTAAAAAACCCTTGAACTACCCAGGCAGTTTCTTTTGGTCTGCCAGAGCTTGTGGAAAGGTGACAGATCTCACACAACACTGTGACATTGTTGATTTGTAATGAAGGATGTTGTAATTCTTCCCTGCACAGATACAGCTCACTTGCATAGGAAAAACAGTAGCTGTTCTACAGCACTTGCAAATGAAACTTTCCTTTGCCTGAAAAGCTACTCAGTATTATATTGGAGAAGGCTGAGTAGACAATGAACATGAATTAACTAGCAATTAAGTAAAATAATTAGTAAAATTAAAGCTGGACCAAATCTTCTCTTCAAACCACACCTGAATAAAAATTCATCTTTTAGCTGATAAATACTTACATGGCATAGCACAAGCTGCTATTTCTCATGTGCAGATTCAACTGTTCAGAGATGACCAGAAATTTACCAGCTGTGTTTCCCCACCCTGGAGTTATCAATTGCTTGAAACAACAACATTTTACAGAAATATTCAGTACTGACATCAGTTCTCATGAAGAAAAGAAAGGGAAAGAATTTCCATTAACGTTCTGTTGAACAAGTCAAGAATGGAGTAATTTAGTTTTTCATTTTGAAAAGAATTTTTATATTAGCCTCACGTTAAAAATTTATGTGCAGACTGTTGACATCTCATTTTGATTACGATAATTTTTTTTTTCCTGGGAGTTATTTTCAAAATTTGCTGTAAAATTTGCTGCCAAATAGAAAGTCTGGTTCCTGTACACTGTCACCAAGTTCATTTTTTGCTGCACAAGGAAACTGTCGCATGAAGGAGTGAACTGGATTTTAATCCGTGGCTGGAAACACACAGATCAAGGAGCATAAATATTCTACAAACACTGTATTAATGTGATAATGTGATTACTTTAATGTTAGATGCAAACTCCTGTGATTTTAATTTTTTATGCTTTATTAATAAAGTTCTGCAAGGATATTATTTGTGGCTGCATCTCATTGAATCAAATTAGTATGTTAGTTTGTGCCTGTGAGCCATCCCAGTGAGTTAATATGCTGCTTCTGTGAATGTTCTTGAAGAACCAAGTAATAGGAGCCTGCAGAGAAACTTGATAAAAAATCGTGAAGTCAAAGAAATGTACTGCTGGGCAGTAATATCGTAACATATTTCTCACAACATTTTAAAACACAGTACTTGCACAGAAGAATGTTTTTTATCCATTGACTCAGTAAAACACATTAAATAATCTCTGATGAACATGGTGAAGTCATACAGTCATACAGCTGCAGTAAAAGGGGTATCAGCTTCTCTTTGCAGTTGACTTCATTTTCTTCCTACTTTCTCTTGCGTGTACAGTTGTAAGTCTTAAAACTAGCCATATTTGTTTTCATATGTAAATACATGCTCCATCACTGCCTTCTATTTGCTTGAAATAGACAGTGATGAATGGATAATATTAACTAAAAGAGAGAAAAATGAAGGGACATCTGACGGAAAAAGAAGGTTGTATGACCAGATGTTGTGGTTTTGAATGTGTCAGGTAGATTGCTAGCCAGCTGCACCTGGGATCTCAAACCTCCAAATTTGTTTTATTGGTCAGACCCTCTTCTTCTTGTCTCTCCTCACACCTATGCATGTCTAACTTCACCCATCCAGAAAAGAGGCTGCAGACATTTTTGAAGTTTTCTTGGTTGCCAAGACCTACAGACCTGGGACAGAACAAGGTTAGTATTGGCATTTGAACCCAAAAATAACTACCACTAATGATTTTTTGGTTTGGGAGACAGTCTCAGAATTAAAACCACAGCAGAAGATAATGAACATTTGACTAGTGTTGTCCATTCCGTGGTTTTCATAAAAGCCCAACAGAAAGAAAGTAACTCAGACATAGTCTGGCCTCAAGTGGACCAGCATATGCCATAGACAGATCAAGACACTGCTTTTAGGAAAATTTAAAGACTCTTGACCTTGCCTTTGTGAACATGGGGGGGTGGGAGCAGCTCCTGTTGGTCTCTGCAGAGGTAGCTTATCATCACACACATGCAGGCCATAGGCAATTCTGGTATTTTTTCCCAAACATCTGAGAGCATGTTAGGCTTCCGCTTGTAAAACTAACAAAACAATTCTAGGGAGAAATTGTGACTCACAGGCTATAACTATCATCACACAAATTTTAACCTGCTCCTCAGTCTTGCAGTTTTTTCAACTGGATTTATATAGCTAAGAAGAGTGAATCACTGTGTTCAGTTAATGACCTGACAGAGAAACACTGAAAGGTGATAGTGATTTACCTAAATGTCAGGTGGTAATCAACACCGTAATTGCATTGTCAGTGATATGTACTGCACACACATATTGATATCTTGCAAGTGGTTGGGTGCAACAGCCAGCCTCTGCTTCAAAACCTCTTTGTGAGTCCCTCCTTCCTGGCATCAGATGTAGTTTGTTCTGGAATCCCCTGTCCCAAGGCCATATTCGAGTAGTTGCTAAATGAGGGACAGAGCTTTTTCACCCACTCACATTATCCACCACAGACAATTACAATGTTTTCTGTAAATAAATAGAGGTTTTCTCTTTTTCATTGCTTTTCCAAATGCTTACAGCTGCAATGTCTCAGCCTGCATTTGTGACTTTCCTATATTTACTATCAAATTAGGACAGCAATCCTGCACCAGTCAGTCAAGAGGAGAAACATTATTAAAGAGAATATTAAACACATGCAGCCAGAATTATAAGAAAGCGAAGACAGAAAAGTTAACGAAAATATGCATGTCCTCAAAGTTTCAAAGCATATATGCACTGTTTATGAAAGTGTGTGAAATAGAGAAAATAACATTCCATAGACCTATGAAAGCTGTGGTAACCTTGATAATCATTTTCAAAACAAAAGTACTTTCAGCGAATCATGAAATAATATTTTCTCAGTGCCTCTGGACCAAGCTGAAGCAAATCTCTATTTGCATTACATTGCAAATAACCAGTGCTGTTTTCCTTGCTGTATGGAGTTTTTTCATGAATTGGGACTGAGGTGGTACAATGCTTGTTAACTCATAGTAAAATAAGTTTTGGTCCCATGAGAAAGCCTAATGTAACATGGTAAGATTACAGGATATTGCTCAGGCCCAGGGCATGTTCCTTTATGCAGTATAATCATCTTCAAACCTCTGAATGTTCTTCATATGCTTTATTACCAGGCATTTGTAATAGGGTTTCTTTCTTAGTTAGCAGATCTGGCAGTTTACTGTATTAACCAAAGTCTTTCAACAGTGCTCTTTCTAGTCAATTGGAGACATTGAAATTTTTATCAGCTGCCTTTGTCACTGGTCGTGGTATTGTGAGGCATTAGCTGTGCACAGGTTTCACTGTGCTGTTCTCCCCATTACAATGCTGACTTCAGCAGATGCTGGGCACTGTTGTCCTGAATCAATTACTAAAGAAACCTGTCAATTTGAAAATAAAAGCTTAATTAATGTTTAATGCACCGGTTACACTTTCTTGTATTTCACCTGTAATGTAGTATGACAGAATTTATCATTGCTTCTCTTCTTCTGCAATTCCAATAAAATGTGCAATTAAAAAAATCAAAAGAGATAGTATAAACTCAGATTATAAAACTTCAAAATTAAAGAGTGCAAGCAACGATAAAAAATAGAATCAATGATTAATAACAATTGCTTCTTTAAGTGTTTATGCTGTATTTTCTAAATTTCCAAGAAAGTAGTGTATCTCATCTAACAGGACAGAATGGATTATAATACAGCCTATTTTTTAGCACAGTCTAGGCTGTATTGTTAACTCTCACAACATGTAATGACATAGTGTTACTGTTTCTTACAAAGTTGCTATAACAGAAATAATTTGTAAGAACAGTTCAAAGCAAAGAGGAAGTATTTTTCATACGCTTAGTCTGCTTCCAAGATAAAGCTGCTCCAGCTGCATAAACTATATTCTCTCTGATAAAATCCAGGGTCTTATCAAAGAGAAATAGTATCTATTTTCCTGCCAGCTTCTTAGCACCAAGAGCTAAGCACAACAGACCCTGAAGGAAGCAGTTATGTAATCTCTTAGTTCAGCTTGTGGTTTTGAAACATAAACACAAAACTGAAATAGAAGATTGTTCTTTTTTGAGAACAGGAATGACTGCTAGACTGCTACAGAAATAAATTTAAAAGACCTTGCCCCTTCTAGAGGAAGTTTCTTGTGGCAAGTCAGAATCATCAATGGGGTTATGCTCCCAAACCACAGCATCGTTCTTGATTTCTCTCAGATGAAAATTAGTTAATCTGTTTAATGAGAATCCTCCAATCTAGAGGAAACAGAAAAAGAAACACAGAGCTAAACATCATGTGAACTTTAAATCTTACCCCTCTTCCCCCAAGGTAGTAAGCCAAATGAGAACAGAGCAAAGTTTAGAAATAGTTGTTCCAGGCCTAGAGTATGCCTGAATCTCCTTCTGTCTTCTCCCCATACTTCTCTTCAATAAGCTCTCAAGAACTCAGTGCTTTCGGAAGGGTGTGCATGTGTCATGGAACATTGTCTTTGCAGATTACACAAGCATAAAGGAAAGAGAAGACACACCATCCCCCTAGATGAGTAATTTTTGTGTCAGAATGCTGAAGCAGATTGCACGAGAGCGAGTGTGAATTCTTCCTGAGACTGAGGAGTGTGGTATGAGCCAACGAGACCCTCTGAGAAAGGCTCATGCATTGTGGAGCCTCCAGACAGATTCCAAGCCTTGGAGTCAGGCTCTCCCCCAGGACAGACCTCTGTCCCCCTGTGCAGCCCCAGAGCAGTAGTGCCTGGCCTGCCCTCGCTGCTTTCTGCCTGCCTGCAGAGCCTCACCCCACTCCGCTTCTCTCACCTGTTCCAGCTGCGTGCCTGGGGCCATCTGGGACCATCTCTGGCCTTGGCATGGGGACCTCGCCACCTCCAAAGTTCCTATCCTGTCCCAGCCCCCTAGAATGTGCTTTCCCAAGACTTCTCTCTGTACACACATCCAGTTTGCTGTGCATGGGACCTGACTATGGGCAGACAGCATTTGCCTGCTGTGCTGTGCCTTGCACATCACAGCCTCACAGCTGCCGTGTCCTTTCCCAGGAGGGATGGCATGGTACAGAACATGCCTTTGAGGTCTGCGGAGGAGAGCAAGGCTGTGAAAACCACCTCAGAGCATGACTACCATCTTTCAACCAAGGGAATCTGCTTGCTTTCTCCTTTTTTTTTTTTTTTTTAAAGAGAACTAAATCAAATATCTTAAAGAAGGAAACTTGATTAAGTGAACATCAACCCTCTGAAAATCAGGTTGAGAACTTCACAAATTCCATTATTTCAATTCTCACCTCCTGTACTAGGTTTACTAGGTTTTTGGTATTATCATTGCATGGTTTGGGTTGAAAAAAACCTTAAACATCATGTAGTTCCAACCACCCTGCCATGGGCAGGTTCACCTCCCACCAGATCAGGTTGCTCAGAGCCCATCCAGCCTGGCCTTTAATACTTCAAAGGACAGCGAGTCCACAACACATTTCAGTGCATCACCTCCCTCACGGTAAAGAATTTCCTCCTAACATCTATTCTAAGTCTTCCCCTCTTCTAGTTTAAAACTCTTCCCCATGTTAAAATCCATTAAGTCTTGAAAGACAGCACAAGTAAAGCAAGATCTATTTTTTAAAACAGAATCTTTAATTGTTCTGGTCAGCACCTAAACTCAGGGCAAACGGTTTATTCTGTTTTCACTCAGAACACCTTTAACAGGGTGTTGTATCCTCTGCAAAACTGAAGAAAGTTGAGGACATCAATTGTTGAGGATTTTTGTTATAAAGCTACCAACGATCTCATTGCAATGTAGCCATTGCTTTTAGCCATGCTGAATCACCAAAAAGCAGTGTTTCATATTTGTATATCGTTTGTACTTCTCTGGTATTTTTAGCAATTACTGTAGGGGAAAAATAAATGGCAGACAGGAATTTTATTTTGCATGTATACATCACAAACATCCCAAGATTAATTCTTTCCGTGGTCCATTTCTAGGCTAATGAGGACATGAATGACATTTTTTTAGAATCTATTTTTGACATTGAAGAGAGCTACTTTCATAACGTCAATTATGATCCCAAACATCAAACACAAACTCCAGGTTTGCAATCCTCCTTCTGCTTTTTGGAACTTTGTATCTCCCAAGGTCGGTGGAAGCAAAGAGCAATTATCCCTTTTTGCCTTGACACAAAGAGCAATCAAGAGCATGAATAACAGCCCTTTTAAAAACCTTTAAAATAAAAGCAGTTTTTATTCAGAACAAGTGGGGGATCTAACATTGGAGGTAAGTTCGTTTTTTGCAAGTTACTATTTCTTATTCTGCTTTAAACGTAATTATTTTGCATTCTATTCTTTCAAAATGAGCACAAAATAAAAAAGGTGTTTGAATTCTTGCATGGGGATATTTTATGTTGAGCTTTTTTATTATGTAAATAAACTAATAATATTTTACAGTTACCCTGTCAAAATGTCTATGTGCTTTACATATGTTAGCACAGAGATGAAAAAGTTCTTTTCGGATTTTTTGTTCTTTTTTCAACATATATAACTTGATGAAATCTTTTTAAGACAGTGAGACTGAAACAGCATTTACTAGTTGCCGGAGTGCCGTGAAAGACCTAACTCTATGCTCCATAAAAAATTGCATTAGTGTAGTAATAAAGATGCATTCAACAACTCCAAAGTTGCCTGTACAGACTCTGTTCAGGCCTCACATGCTTATAAAGTATGATGCAAGCTTTAGGTATAAACATTTTTCCCTTGCATCTCTGCCTTGTTCACTGCATGAAAGAGACTCTGTACACTTAATTAATGTATTTGTTATGCTGTTTTATACCTATTGTTCAGTGCAGAATCTCCTGCCTTATTAACGTCACACTATTCAAAGTATTCTGAAACCAAAATCCTCAAGTTCCTTGCAGGAGTCTTAGAAACAATTTATTATTTTTTTTAAATACAGTGATGGTCACCACTATTTTTATTTAGCAAAGTCAGAGGGGGCTTCTGTCCTGCCCTTCCATTGTTTAGATTCCTACCTGTAGATGTTGAATTCACAATAATAGCCTAACGCATCGTTAGCACACTTATTAAGTCTTGTGTCTGTACCTATTTCCACCTACAAGAGGATTGTGGCTGCCTATAGGAACATTGAATAGAGAATATTTAAATAGGATAGAAAAACTGTAGCACAGGACTTTCACGGGGATAAAACTGACAGAGCACTTCATTTAATTGAAGATATTAAACAATATTGAAAATAACATCTGCATACACTGCGTAAGTATGGTCAATTAACTAAAGGAAACAAAACAAGCCTCTTTTGCTGCAGGGTTTTAAATAATCTCTTTCTGCTAGAGGCAATTACGTGGTGGCTAGATTAAATGGCTCCTCATATTTCCTAGAGCTGTCAACACTTGCTAATGGCAGAGGTGAGGTTACAAACCCTTTCCCTGGTTCAGTAGCAGGGGTCCTATATCTTTTCCAGACTGTGAGAAAAGAAAGATATTAACATGGAAATTGTGTCAGTATAAAGATACACACTGGATATTTTTGCTATAATATAGATACCTCTAGTATCACTTCATTCATAGGTTAATCGCTGTTACAATACAACAGCGTAAATTAATATAAACCAGAGGAAGAAGGTACAGGAAAACATTATTTAGTGACTCCTGGTAGCATTTCATGGTCAATACCTGTTGAAAGACAACTCCTACACTACTCCATTAAGCCAAGGCTTGGCTCATTATTGAAGACACCCATTCAAAAAGAGAGTCTCCAGGAAAACACAATATAAAGATGACCTTTATTTGCCACTCATAGGGCTGCCTGGAAAGTTTCCTGTCCACAACCATGGCCTTCTCCTCCAACACTTCCAGAGTGCTGGTGTGCAACCTTCTGCTGTTTATTTTGTTACAGCATATTTACTGGCAGCCAGGTGTGTATGGTTAAAATAATGACATCTAAGATGCATAAACAGGAACTGTATAAAAATAAGATACAGATTCTCCTCAGAACAATCTTGCAGCTTTGAAACGTGCTACACTCTGCAGAATGTCATGTGGGCAGCTTTTTCACCTTTTTATAAGCTCTCTCAGAGGATTATTTTAATAACTGGCATCTTGTGGGGATGTGAATCATTTACCTATGTAATACTATCAGGCAACACATTCTAAGTGTACTACCAGTCATCATAGCTTTTATGATAGCAATCAATATTTTGTGTCCTTACATGGTGTAATGTAAATTACCCTTCCCATCTTACAAAACTTGGGCTGGAAAATGGTTTGTTTCTTTCAGAGCATTAACCTGCTTTATGAAGGAAGCTTTCAAGGATGTCACTAAACAGAAGAGAAAATGGGCTAGAGTTCATGCTATACATGCTGTAGCCTTGTAGTGGTAGGTGGTGTTTTGCAGGAAAGAGTACTGTACTGCTTGTTCTCCATGTGTGCCAGGAAAATATTTTTTCCTATCAAGACAACAACAAAATTTAATTAGCTTAAAAATTCTTTGAGGAAATGAATTTTAGAAACTCAGAGTTTTAGTGATTGCAGAAATTATACTGAATTTGTTTTACCTAAACTGTGTCATGTTCCCCCTCCCTCTTGTTTTTATGCACTAAAAATAAGTACATTTAATCTATTTGAAATCCCTTTGCCATCTCCTTACTTTGCCATACCATAACTTTTTCTCTTCCTCTTTTGGCATAATTTAAATCCTTAGCACTTAGAGACATATAAAACTTTTCAGCTGGGAATGAGACAATGTATTTTCAAATTTCCTGAGAGTTAAACAGTCTCCGGCAGACACATTTGGTTTAAATGTCTCTTCCTGCAAACCCCAGAGCTCAATCAACACATGAGGCTTCCCACACACAAAGCTGGTATCTCAGACACATTCTTTCCACACTCAAACTTGAAAATACCTCTTAAGTTTTGTTGTTGGACTCAAATTGTATTATTCCATTCGTATAAGCACCTGCTAAGGGTGAACATAAATCCTTGTGATGTAAAGCACTAAATTTAGCAGGCATAACTTTGTAGTTAGATCCTGGTTTCAAATACCTGAAAGGATGTTGTAGCCAGGTGGGGATCAGTCTCTTTTCCCAAGTAAAAAGTGACAGAACAAGATGAAATGGCCTCAAGTTGCACCAGGAGAGTTTTTAGACTGGACACTAGGAAAAATTTCTTCACTGAAAGGATTATCAAATATCGGAATGGGCTGCCCTGGGAAGTGTTTGAGCCACCATCCCTTGAGCTATTTAAAAGGTGTTTAGATGTGGTGCCTAGGGACATGGTTTACTGGTGGACTTGTCACTGTTAGGTTAATGGCTGGACTCAAAGATCTTAGATGTCTTTTACCACTAAAACAATTCTATGATTCTGTGCTTTTACTCATTGCCTGTCATGGACAAAAGGCAGCTGGGATTTAGTGATGTGCTATAAAGTCCAAGTGTGCTGATCCCTCCAAGTAGGCTCTGGGGGCCAGGTAGGCGTTGGTCCTACATTCAGGGTGGTCGTCCATGCAATGCTCAGCCCCACAGAGAGATACCTGCCACCCACTGGCACCAGTGGCTCAGCCAGTGACTTCCACCTAGCTGCTTTCTGGTTTTCCACGAAGATTTCTATGCTGCTGTTTGCTTTCTTGAATCCTTGATAACTCAGTGATCCCATCTCAACGACCCTGCTCATGCCTCCAGTGTTGCCTTTCATACCACTGTGGGGATGTTCTCACAGTTGTGCTGGTAGCTTGGCCCCAGGTCAGGCAGCAGTGCCCCATCTGAGCCCCTAGCACCTGGCCAGCCCTTGTCATGGCATGGTGGGAAGCTCACATAGGGATTGTGGAAGGGGAGTTTCACAGGTGGCCAAGTCATTGCTCAGGACCCATTTGCCTCAGCTGTTCACAGACTACAAACTGAAGGGTGCTGCATTTATCTTCTTACATTTTATTTCATTGCCGGTGGGCACTTTGCCCATATCCATCTCGCCCTGGTGAACAAGTCACGGAGGAGCACGGATGCTCTTAAGCACTAGTCTCTGTGACCCTTAATAATGACTAGTTGTAATTTATCCTGCTGTCCCTCTCACCGTACCACAGTGAAAGCTGAGCTGAGAGCTGAGAGCACAGCTGAGAGGCAGAGGAAAATCTGCCCACCAGTCTCTAGTGTTTGTGAGGCAGATGCAGCTGGCTGAATGATGTAAAGGTGAAGATTTCTTCCTCTGCTGTGAGTGACTCCATTTTCCCCTCAACACAGGAAGGTGTGTGAGAAGAAACGCCAAGTCACTTGGCTTCCTTATAGAATTAGCTGACCAGGAGGCCCCCTTGCATAAGTACATCAGATTTTTTCTCTCCCTATTAAATTTTGGGTCCAGGTGCTTAGCATAAAGGGATTTATATAGTTAATATATCTCTGAATTCACTTATAGAAAAACTATTCTTCTAAAATATTGTTCTAAACATTTGGTCTTCGGTCAAAAGGAACAAGTACCTGACACGCTGAAGAATGAGCTACTGTACTGAAACAGATGGTTTAGGGAGTCTTCTTTCATTCTGGAACACCATCAGGTGTACATTTGGTAACAGCAGCGTTTTCAAGCAATACTGACTGATGTGATTCATAACAGAAAGCTTTTGTCAACAGTGAAGTCAGACCCAAAAGAAGAAGGAAACATCACTGGCTAATCACTTAAGCTAAAGGACTGCCTTGACTAGACTGGATGCTTTAGGAGAGCAAAGTAACCTAGAGCAGACATGGATTAAACTGAGCTGGTATAAAGTGTACACAAGCACAAGGTCTGTTTAAATTGAACTTGTGTCTTTTGTGATTATACAAAAGCCAGAATAGGAGGATGGTTGTTGCAGAGAATCTGAAAATTTTGCAACAATCTTCACAGGAGAAAACCCCAAGCATATATCATTTTGAAATAGTGTCTGACCCAGTTTTGGACTTTTCATTTGGCAGCATAAGGTACTAAATTAAGTGGGATGATGGATCAAAGCCAAGTATTAAGGCAGACTGTTGGCTGAAGGTTTGTGCAGGACATCTCATTCCAGTTCATCTTCACAAAATGTACAACAGAACCACTTTAAACTGAGGGGTCAGCTGGACTATCATTAAAATTTATGTAAATATGGTACCATTAAGCGAATACTATGCAAAGTATTAAAGATCACCTGTTTTCCTTACTCTGTACTTCATGTCTTGTTTGTGCTGAAATCTTTTCATGCTCATTTTCTTTTGGGAACAAAATGAGCATGAATACAATAGTATAATCTGAGAGCCTTTTATTCTACCTTAGTAATTAACCAGAGAAGACAACGGTTCTGGTTTAACCCAGAAAGGCTAAGTGAGACCTGCTAAGGGGAGTGGCCTGCGACCTGTCAAGTGGAGAAAGACCACCCCAATGCAAGGCAATTCAAGTCTGAAAGCCAATAGACTCCCAGAGTTGTTTCAAATGCCAGGATTAAACTTTTAGAAGGCTGTAAGCTGTAAATAAAGCAGAAACTGAGCAACTGGGTTTTAGCTCCACTCTGCACCGCCCTTCCCAGCGGTCTGGAACGTAAATAACCTTTGTTTCATTTTCAAGTTCAAACAGAAGCAATACTGTTCTGTAAAAGTTAAGCCCCTGCCTTCTCTGGTCTATGGAACTGTATGTGTTGGGACAAAACTCATTAAAACCTTGAAGGCTTCTCTAATAAACTTACAACTTACCTTAAATTGAGTCATCTTATGCAGATAAGCTGTATGAAGACTTCTATAATAGTATGACATAAATTTTAGAATTCAGTTGCCTTTTACATGGGGGGAGGGAAGAAGAAA
This sequence comes from Amblyornis subalaris, assembly GCA_018881555.1. Taxonomy (NCBI): domain Eukaryota; kingdom Metazoa; phylum Chordata; class Aves; order Passeriformes; family Ptilonorhynchidae; genus Amblyornis; species Amblyornis subalaris. The sequence continues at coordinate 159,714 of JACAXG010000178.1, read as the reverse complement.
AAAACTAACAAAAATTGAGTAATGGTGTAAGAACTATTCTCTAAATACAACAGAACCTAGACCTTTTTCTTTTGATGTCAATAGGAGTAGAGATACATATGGGTAGTGTGGGGTTTCAAGAAAAAGGTTCTTAGCCTGTATAAAATTGTGCAGATCCTTTTGTGGATTTACTGTCTTACCCTTGTAAATCCAGGAGGACAATGTAAAGAAGAGTCCTATTTCAGATCATTTTAAATCAATCTCCCCTCTCCATGTTAACAGCAGCATTTCATGTACGGAAGTACTATTGTGGAATTTTATTAGTCAGGTTCTTTTATTAGTTAGTACTCTCTCCAGTGAAAATTTACAGTAGTTATGTAATAATTAGGTGCTGCTTCTATATGTTCTTCCAATCTACCATGAAAAATGCTGCATGAGAAATAACCCTAGGCCAGAAAAAAGGGCACACGCTAAGCACAAACATCTTGTCGTAAGAATGTCGCAGAGGCAACAAAAGGCAGCAGCTGGTTGGCATTTGGTAACCACAAAATTTGGATCAACAAATTCTATGGTGTGTCATTTCCTTTGTTGATAAACCCATATCAGAGCAATGACTCTTTTTGAACTGCTTCAAAAGCTGTACAAAAGCTGTACTAAGAGCTGCATTGAGAGCTGTACTGAGTGTACTAACACTACTGTATTTCGGGGTTTGGTTTTTTTGGTTGGTTGGGTTGGTTGGTTGGTTGTTTTAAAAAAAGGCTAAAAAATACAGCACCTCACTTTTTCTAATAACAAGAAATAAGAGGGTGTCTTTCATGGTTACGAAGTATTTTACAGGGACTACATAAATTCTTTATATGATACTGTTAAAAATAGCCAAGACAATGTATTCTTTTCTAGGTGTCATAGGTGTTTGGCATTTTTTATTTAAAGACCATCTTTCAAAGCAAACTAGAGTTAGTTTACTTAAGCAAACAACATGTAAGGTCACATCTCAAGCGGTTTGCATCCTGATGACGTTAGAAATATTGAGATCAAAGAAAGATATGCTAAGACTAATTTAAGTGTCACTGTGACTATTGTAGATCCTTAAAACAGTTTAGACAACAAAGCTTGTGAAGTTGTTCAACTTTAAGTAACATGACACGTGTAGTCAAATAAACTGCAAATGTATTTGCACAAGTTACATTTCTGATTCCCAATAATCACTTGTTCTTTTCAAATAGCTGCATTAAACTAGATGATTTCATTTTATCTTGAGCTTTCCCTCAAAAAATTGCTGAAATTTTAAATTGCTACTACAAAAATATATATAGCAAAAATACCTTAAGTCCTCAACTGCAGTCTGAGTTGAATCGTAAAGGGATGACTTATTGAGGAATAAACTTGTGCCTTTCCTAGATCAGATTAACAGTCTGTTAACTGTGTAGGAGGGAAAGACACTCTCCAGAAGGCTCTTCTGTGTGCTCTGCAAAGACCTTCATTGTGGTTGATCCAAATTCTTCCTAAGTTTCACAAACATTGATGAATATTAAAATTTTTAAGATAGTTATAATTCAGTCAATTACTATGCAAATTCAACTCTAAGCCTGCAGCACACTGACTTTAATTTAACAGAGAACAAAAATATTCTCCTTTTTAAAATGCTAAGCACACCCCTATCCTTACAGGTAGGTCCATTGCTGCAACTGCTAAGATGAGAAATCCTTAATCATCACTAACCAATAAAAGGGAAGCAAAAGATTGTAATTAATTCTTTATTATGCATTTTTATTAATAATTATTGTTATTTGGGACATGCATAATAACACTGCAACAATTATATCTATCACAGTATTACAATAAACTATCTGAAACCTTGCATTTTTGCATTTTGTGAACAGTGTTTACTGCTTCTGCGGTCTTATTTGAGATTCAAACCAATTCTCCCTGATAAGTCAGGCTGATAAAGCAATCCATCTTGAAAAATGACCAGGCAAGATTTTGGCACAAACTTGTAAAGTTATATTACACCAGGGGATGTCACCAGTGGAGATACAATACCAAAATTTGTGATGCAACTTGAATTATATGTGGAAAGGCAGTAGCGTAGTTCATCATCCAGCAATTATTTAGAAGCAAGACAATAAATAACATAGATGTAATTATTGTTTATAGTCTTATTTGTTGTTATTACTGGAGGAAGGTATAGGGGTATGTTCTTTGCCCATACAGAACATATAGCAAACAGCATCATTTAAAACCAAAACCACATTGAAATGCCAATGCATAGAATAAAGACAGTCAATTGTCTGGGAAAGACCATGCTAGATGACTCATTTGTGACAGTCCAAGGCGCTGCCACTCTGCTATCATTCTGCCCATTTATTCAGGGTGAATGCCACAGCAACAAAATGGAATGTGTGCTCAAGTGTTAGCTGTTCCATTTTCAGCTAAGCACCAGACTTCCCTCCAAAACACATAAATGGGGCACCAGCCATGTGTCTGTCAACACCACTGCAACAAGGGCAACAGATATTAGAGAAGGGATAAGCAGTGTGAAGCCATTATCACTGCAGTAGTTCTTTCCATGGAATGGCATCCCTGTGAGCATGAATGCAGACTTTAACTTTCTGCAAAATGTTTAAGAGGTAACAACCCTTGCATTTTCAACAATGTGTAAGACAGGGACAAAGTTTCACCTCTTTGCATTGGAATTACACTGGTAGAAGCTCAGACCAACAGCTGCCAGACTGATACGTAGCACATAAGCAACATCTAATGCATAACTGCATTAGAATCTAATGTATAAACACGTTATCTTGAGACATTATGTAACTGATAACTTTCTTAGCACAAATTAAAAGCTGTAGGAGTCATGAGAAGAACATATATGCGTATTTACTCAGTCGGAAAAGACAATTTTGTGCTACTAAGCCACGATTCTTTCTAAACGGATGAAGTATACTTCTAGTCTTGCCTGTAGTATAAAAATAGTGTTCCAAGATTAATACAAATTCAAATGAAAACTAAGAAGACATGCACAATGGAGTTAACTAACATGTGGCATCCTGCATTCTCTGAAATTTAGGTCAAATTATTTCTGAATAATTTTATTTATGAATACTACTCCCACTGAAGTAGGAGCCCTTAAGGATGAAAATCTATTTATGCAGATAAGTAGTATAAGACTGACAGGGCAATATGAGCATTCTGAACTGCTGTCATTGGACTGACAGGTAATTCAAATTCTGTGGCAAGGTTAATTCTTCCATTTGGCAGATTCCCAAATTCCTCTACTTTCAATTTCAAGAGGGCTCCTCTTCAACTGGGTATTAAATAAATTTTCTTATTTACAGTATGTAGTTCACAGAACACAAAGGAAGATAGTTTTCACTACAGAGAAAAACTTATAAAGGGATAAGACTGTAAATGTTTCCAACTTTTCAATGTTTTCCATCCTTACATCTCTCCACATGTTTATTAATATAAATTTAAGCCTTTAAACAAAAATACAGAAGCATATCACAAACGGATCAAAACCCTTCCCCAGTTTCAGAATCAGGATGGTATAGACAGGCATTACCAAACAATGCTGAATCGGAAAGAACAGATCCTGGTGCAAATCCACCTCCTGGCTGAAAATCGTTGATACAGTTAATTCTCGTAAATTTTATTCTTTTTTAATCCCTCTACCAAAGGCACCCTTCCCCTCCAAAACACAGTTTTATTTGCACCAACAAACATACACAAAGTCCTCATCAGTTAAAAACCTGCTGTAACTCAGAAATGTTATTCTTCATGCTCTTAAAGCCCTTGCACATGCAGCAGAAAATGAATGCCACAACTGGGTCACATCAAGTAAATATAATTTTGAAAAGTATTTTTCATTGCAAAACACATCAATTCTGTAAACCACGGACTACAACTATCTTCATTTCTCAATTAGATTTTATTTTAAGCAGAGGCAAGACGCAAGAAGAATTAGCAGATGATGGGAGAAGATGAAGAAGCGTAAAACCCATACCTGGCAGCTCGACTTTAAACATGAAGAATACAGAACCACAGAATAATTATTCAGTCTGGAAGAGAACTCAGGAAGTTACAGTACAATCTCCTTCCCAGAGCAGAGTTAACACTAGGCTGCAATCAAGCAAAAAAGGTTTAAACCAAAATGCACTGTCCCTCTTAAAGCAGTTGAATTGGGTATATAGTTAATGTGCCCCCGGTAAAGTAATCATTTTTTAAATATGTGTGTATTCAAGAAGTAAAATTGAGCAGCTGTATAGCTGAACATACATAAAGTGTACACACCTAACCTCTTCTTGTACACTTAGCAAGAAAACTTCTTCAAATTAAATCATGCAATTCTATGGGAGAGTTTTATACAAGAGACTAGTTCTTCTAAGCGCAGGCCGCATTGGTCTCTGCGCAAAATTCCGGAACTCTGAACAGAGATTAGTAAGAATTTTCACCTAATACTGTGGCAAAACCATGAAATCATCAGAAGCAAAAAACAAGTGCAAAAATTCATACATCACATTCTGATTTTTAATTTCGTAATTATTGAATGGTTTCAGAGCAGGCACTACATTGCTTCAAACACAATCAAGTATTGTGGAAATAATGCTGAAAAATAACCTCTTCACCTCAGTATACACACGCGCATATACAGAGACATACATAAATTAATTTAGAAAATCTGTACATATGTATTTTTCAGGAAGCCACTCAAAGAACTGTACCACAAAAAATTAGTTTCTGTACTCTGACACACTAGAAATTATAATCCATTTTTCTGAAGATAGGGTTTAAGGACACAAAACGCCATGCAGTACTATTTGGTAGAAAATGAACTGGTAAATAAATTTATCTATTTAGGGCTAAAAGAATACACAAAACTCCTTAAATAAACAAAAGCAAATTTATCAGAAATATTTACTGTCCTTGAGCTAGGCAGGCCCCAGTTATTTGTGTTAACTGAAGCATATCCCCTTTGTAGAAAACAGAAACTGTGTATGACTGGAAATCCAGATACTTCATTTTCTATTACTGGCAACAAAGCTGGTTCAAGACAGGAGTATCCTTGTCGAATCTGAGTCTGAAAGTCCATCCTCTTGATTAGGTGCCTCATAATCACCCGCATTATCAGCTAATTCAGCATCTTGATCATCATTACTCTCTGCACTGTAATCAACTTCTTCAAGGAAGCGAGGCTCATCTTCATCCAAAACGTATGTGGTGGGGCTATAACAAAAAAGAAGTTCCACGAATCATGTTTAAAGTTTTATTTGGAATAACACATTCAGACCATGTGCACCATGCCTTTCTTGACATAAAATAATCCAAAAATTACCTCAGGAAAGGGGCAGATTACCTGAAATGGTATTGGCTTTTTAGTTGCGTGTAAAACAACTGAGAACTAAAACCATGTTTGTAAGACCTAGAATGAATTAGTCAGTCATATACAACTCATTATCCCAATGTGCCATGACAAATCCACTACACTATTGGCCTGTAAGAACTTAATGTAAATATAGGAGTATCAGAAGTTGCTAAAGAACAATATAACTACATGAAGACACAGCCAGTGCTATAGGGTGTAAAAAAACCTCTGTGTTTTATTAAAACACACACTTTACTGAAAAGCACTGTAAGCAATTACTTTATACATAACAGAGATAACAGAACAAGGAGTCATGGTTACACTGAAGATTAAGTTCCCACACAAATCACTTATTTCAGATTCTCACACATTTGCATGCAGGTAAAACTTGACATTTGTCAAGCATTGCAACTCTGAGGCAATGCATTTAAGGAACTGAGCCTTTGCCCACAGAATGGTCTATGCCCTTAACTGGTGGCCTCCACGAATAAGGGGATTAACACCTTTAGTGTTAACTGGAAAAAGGTTTCTGATCCTCTCACCTTTCTAGAGCAGAGTGGGGCAGAGGAGAGGGGAGGGCAGAACACTGTTTTCCAGATGCAGTTTTACTCAGTTGGGACATAATAATCTATCCGCTTAAAAGCACTAAGTATTCCTAAATATTTTGTAAGTATTTTTATATTTATATTAAGTCCTAAGAAGGTTTTGTAATACATTTTACCTAATAATCAAATCATACAGAACTCATACAAAACAGTGAGAATTTTCTCATTGAGCAACATCATACAGAACTTGTAGAAATATTTGCATATTAATTTCAAAGAATCTTCTCTTAAGGTACACAAAAACCTAGCTTGACTGTGACTTTATAATTAAAAGGACTAATCACTGCTTCTTTCAGGAGCTCAGGTGCATCACTTGAAATCTGCAATGCAATCTCTATTCAATATAAAGAAATTTTACAGCATTCTACATCTACCTGTAGCCTCAATGCCATACTGTAACATTTTGTGCTGTTGGCAGTTAATTTAAATACTGGGACAAGAACTGTTCCCAAGCTTAGGGGAAAAAAAATATTTACATTCAAAACAATCTGTATCATGGTTCACTAAACAAACCTGTACTCAATTAGCTATGCAAAACAGAGAGATCCACAAAACAAGAAACTTTACAGGTTATTCAAGCTGTAACTAGGGCAATAACCCACTATGTTGGTTAAGGAACTGGGTGTTTAAAATAAAATTGTTTCCATGTAGGAGAGACAAAGAGTGAAGAAAATAACCAGGATCTTTGCTAAGAAGTCTCTTTCATTTCACATATGGGGAACCCAACATATGATAAGGATACATGCTTTGCATGAAGAACCTGTGATAGAACCAGCGAAGGAATACAATTTTTTTTGTGCTTTCATCCTGTGATGCTTTCTGCCCTAGGAAGTCAGTACCTACCAACACCTCCTCTAAGGAAAAAGAAGTCAGGGAAATAAAAAGTTTAAATGTTACATTTATTTAAAGAAATAAGTGAAGAGACTTCACCAGATGTATCACATTCTGACAGGTCCACAGACTTTTTTTCAATGTGTGCTTCCAATCACTTAATACAGGTATTGATTCATTAGCTTTCATATGCAAGGAATCCACACTGCAGTTGGAGAATAGACCATGTAATTCAATTCACAGGAAATGGAGCCATTAAATCTGAGTGTTGGCCCAATCTTAAGTAATAAATCCGAACACTGAAAAAGAAAACTACAATGAGCTATGTCCAGGACAAATATTTAACCACTGACAAGGGGATGTTTAAAGCTTTAAAGTAACCACTTATAAAAATTCATTTTAGTGAGGTATAATATAGAATAGTAAAGCTCTCAAAAATTCTATCCACTCTCTTTAGTAAATATCCTTATTTGGATACTAAACTAACATAGTTGATCCAGTTAGGACAAACCAACCAACACAGATTGCCTTAAGGAAAAAAAACAAAGAACTTGACACACAAGGAAACCACCTAGTTCACCTTTTCAAAGTGTCTTGTCAGTTCATATAATATGTCCTATGTTGTATTGTCTTGAAAAATGCACAAGTATATTTTTTCAATATACTTTTTTTTATACTTGTATAAATTTATTGTACCTACTCATGTATGTGTAAACATATAGGCATGCCCCTAACTTCTAGAAATTTGGGCACTGTGAACGGTCATAAAGTCAGCCTGTTTGTTCTAACACATTTTAGACATTTGATCTGGCACATGTACATCCAGAACTGAGGGGTGCTTTTCACATTTAATAAAGCAGAAATCAACATTATAGGTTATTTTCTCTATTCAAGAGAAGTACCATTAGACTAGATCAACGTTTAGAACAGATCTTATTTAGAAAGCTACATAAACTTTTAAAATAAAAACTAGCTCTGAAATCTGCTTCATAATAATCTTAGCTTTCTACTACCATCCAGAGCAACACACCATGACTTCTCAACAGTTTATTACTAAATATAAACATTACTACCATATTTATTAAGGTTATTTTTTCCACTTTCTTAAGTTTTCACTCCTCACAAAATTGTATCCAACCTGTGTCACATACCACTCATACATTTGCTTTCCCATGAGACATTTTCTTTTGATGCAGCAAATGTTAACCTTGAATATTTAACTTTACAGCAATCTCTGTTCTAAGGGTTAGCATGAATCTGCAAAGTGTAATTATTACTCCACTATTTTACTGAGGCTGGGTCACAAGAAATGTAGAAATCAAATATCTGAAAAAATGTCTTACTGTTTAATCAAATTCCTTATTTGCCTCCCTGCTGCTCCCCACCCTCAGCATATCTTGTGACGATATATTTTTAGCTGCCATCATGCTGATTCTATGTGTTTTAATTTCCTAACTTTTCCCTTGGGCTCTTTCTAATTAACTTGCTCAATAATCCTTCTTCCTTTACTCCTACACCTCCTGCTTTTCCTTTTAAAAGGAAACTATTATTTTTCTCAGGTTAGAAGAGGTTGTTTATCCCACAGCTACAGTATTTTAACATAAGGGATGCCACAATCTGCGTATTTTCTTTGAAGTCACAGCTGTTAAAAGAGAATACTATATGAAATCCTGAAGTTTTGCATCTCTTACCTAAACAACATTTTATGGGTAAAAAGATGAATTCCTAAATGCCTGATTAATACACTTGATATAATACTATGGTCTTCAAGTTTATGAAGAACTTCAAGAATATCCCTTTCATTTAAAAGAGTATTTTCTCCATCACCTGCCATTGAATACACTGAATTTAGGGATTAATACAACTGCTTTCTAAAACATATTTTAATTATTAATTAAAACATACTTTAATTATTAAGGTCAGCGAGGCACCATAGACGGCAGTGACAGTGGCATCAGCAGTGGCAGCCATGGTAAGTTCTGGGGACTGAGCACTAGAAGAAGCTGGGCAGGGGGTTCTTGCAGTCAGGGAAACATAAGTAAGAGCTGAGAAACCTGCCAGGAACCATCAGCTCTCACATGCAAGGCTGACATAGTGTGGGTAGTGCAGGCAGATTTAAATGGCCCTGGAGAGTGCGAGTGACCAGGGTGTGGTGCCCCAGCCAGGACATGGCGTGGCAGTTCTCGAGGAAGGGTGCACAGGAAGAACCACTCAATTTTCTTTGGGGAGGAAGAGGAAGCAGCCCTCTTCTGTAACAAAAGTGGCAGTTACACATTGCAGCTGTCAGGCGGGGGATGAAACCCAAGGAAACCACAGCCACCTTGGGTACACGTCTTGACCCAAACAGACTTGCTGAAGAGCCAAAGAGCTACCCAGACACTCAGCTGCAAGCATCTCTAGAATCTGAAAGTCCCCCTGGGTCCTTAAGCCAGAGGTGAGTGTCATGGGTGCAAGTGTGTCCAGTTAGATAACCTGCCTTTTGAGCAAGTTGCCTTGTTGTGTGAGGAGCTCATCAGGCAGCATACTATCTGGGAATCCAAGCAGGAGACTGATGCATGATATTATCTGCTGACACAGGCACAGAGACAGTGCTGCCTTAAGACGGAAGCAGAAGGTAAGTTAGCATCCAGCCCTGAGACAAGCTTGGTTGATTTTCAAGGCAAGGGAGACTGGATTCTCATTTCTGCTCAGAGCAAAAGGAAGAGTCTCCCCGTTGCTAAGTATGTGCCCCTACATACCAGATATGACACTATGAGGCTGGAAGGAGAAAACTCCACCATAAGTGGTCAAGAACAAGAAAAGGACAATGCTACAAAACTGGTACAATCAACCATTCATATGAGAATGAGAGCCACCAAAAGTGCATGAAGCATGTTAATTATTGGAGAATCCTCACTGAGAAGCATGGAAGCAGCCATTTACCAACCAGATAACCTTTAGCAAGATTTGCTGCCTATCAGGGCCCCATTCATCATTTTACAAAGAGGCTACCAAGACTGATAAAACCAGAGGACTATTATCCACTCCTACTATTTCATGTAGGGTTGAACAAGGCTGCAACAAGGAGATTGTGAAATATCTAAAGGGATTTCATGTCCCTCGGAAAGATGTTGAAGAGATCAGGAGCACAGACAGCATTCTCCTCTATCCCTAGAGTTGGGAGACTAAAAGCAAATCATGCCTTACCCATCTGATGGCCTTCTGTGAATGGAAAGACTGCAACAGTCAACATGGGAAGATGAACCTATGTCATCAATCTAGTCTTCTGTAAGGCCTTCAACACAGTCCCACATGACATGCGTATCTCCAAATTGGAGAGATATGGATTTGATGAGCGGACTGTTCAATGGATAAGTAATTGCTTGGATGGATGCAGCCAGAGAGTTGTGGTCAAAGACTCTCTGTCCACGTGGAGGCTGGTAACAAATGGGGTCCCTCAGGGCTCTCTCTGCCTTCAGACCAGTACCCTTTAATATCTTCCTCAATGACACAGATGATGGGGTAGAGTGCAGCCTCAGCAAGTTTGCAGATGACACAAAGCTGAGCAGTGCAATTGATACAACAGAAGGATGAGATGCCATCCAAAGGGACTAGGACAAGCTTGAGAATTGGGCCCTTGAGAACCTCATGAAGGTTCTCACAAGTCCAAGTGCAAGCTTCTGTAACTGGGTCAGGGCAATTCCGGACACGAACACAGACTGGAGAAGTCGTCATTGAGAGCCCTGCGAAAGACTTGTGGGTTCTTGTGGAGGAAGAGCTGGACATGAGTCAATAGTGTGAGCTTGCAGCCTAGAAAGCCAACCATGTCCTGAGCTGCATCCCAGGCAGCATGGCCAGCACGTCAAAAGAGGGGACTCTACTCCTCTGCTCTGCCCTTCTGAGACCTCACCTGGAGTGCTGCATCCAGCACAAGAAGGACATGGACCTGTTGGAGCGAGTTCAGAGAAGGCCACTAAGCTGACCAGAGGGCTAGAGCACCTCTCCTATGAAGACAGGCTGAGAGAGCTGGAGTTCTTCAGCCTGAAGAACAGGAGGCGACAGAGGGCCCTCACTATGGTTTTCCAATATGTAAATAGGGCTTATAAGAGAGATGAACACTGACTTTTTACACAGTCAGAAAGGGATATGACAAGAAGGAATGTTATTAAATTAAAAGAGCAGAGATTTAGATTAGATATTAGGAAGAAATTTTTTACCGTAAGGGTGGTGAGGCACTGAACAGATTGACTAAAGAACTTGTGGATGCCCCATCCCTGGAAGTGTTCAAGGCCAGACCTGATGGGGCTCTCAGCAACCTGATCTAGTGGGTTGTATCCCTGTCCATAGCATGGGTGTTGGAACTAGATGATCTTTACCGCCCCTTCCCATCCAAGCCATGCTATCGACTCTATTATTTTTTAAATGACAATACCTTGAGTTTTTAATTTACATTAATGCCTGAAATATATTAAAATTTAATAAACCTATTCACTAACATGGTATATTTTTTTCAAAATAAAATTTTAATTGTCCCATAAAAGATATACTTGGATTTTTCATTATCCACAAGATTCAATTACAGAGAAATTAATCCACAAGGCAGATATAACCACTACCAGATCAGCAGTTTTTTGAGACTACAGGGGATGTGCATACGTTTTAAAACTTTGGAACAAAAAATTAAGAAATATTCCCTGTCAAAGTATGGAAAGTTGCAACTGCTTGGGGAGTTGGGAAAGGAAGGAGAGAGAAATCTGAAGAACTAATGATTTCTTTTAAAACTGCATTGTCATGGGAGGAAAAAATTTTAGATGAGAAAGAGAGTTACAAAGTATCACAAAGGAATTGTTTCTCCATGCTTTTCCTTTTAATTTCTCTTTAGGGTCTATATTCTCTTCTAAGGATTAGCAATCCTGCTACAGTAGGCAACATCACATATGCAACTGCATGTGCTGTCCAGTTCAGCTGCTCCTAACCTATGTGGTTTTTGTAAGTAATAAGGATATTTTCTTAAGTGAACTTCCAAGGCTAAAGGGGAGAATGTATCCAACTCTTCTAAGCCATAAGAAGCTGGACATCCAAATTCCCTTTAATTATTATTTTTAAATATCTTCACTTTTAGAGTTACAAAATTTTACTCCACAGCTTACTCACAAGTAACATCAACACTTTTTATATGCTCTCACCTCGAAATACATTTTATGAAATTCAAAACTGAATCAAATTAGTTGGGATGCATCAATCGCTCACTGTACCCCATAGTAGTACTTGGATCATACCACCAGTAGTAAAAAAATACTTAAAGAATGGTATGAAGAATTTATAACCTGTTCATCATGCTTATTTTATTCAGTTTGTTCAGGAGTTTTTTCCTTGATTACTTGTTTCCTTGTTTTGCCCTGGAGAAGACAAACAGTACTCCAGTGCTACAGTCTACACAGAATTAAAAGCAATCAGTTTCACTTAGGCCAGAGGAGGGGCCTGGTGCATGGGCACTACTACCAGGCCCGCCAGTGGAATTCTGGATCTGATTTTTAATAGCTTTTTCTTCCAGCATTCTGAACTGGACAGACTGAACAAAAGCTGCATCATAAGATGCCTTCCTTTTAACAAAGTTGTTCTCCTAAAGTACTGGAAGAAAGGCCAAGAAAAGCTCCAACCCTGCAGGAGAGTAAGAAGAAAAAAACCTTTACTTCCAGGTGAAGGAATATTCAAACATATGGGCAAAGTTTAAGAGTTATTAAGGGAGAGGGCAATAAAACAGGACAAAATCAGTTTCCATCTGACAGCCTAGAGAGAAATCCCTTGCAAGACTTCATACACACTCCCACTGCATATAGTCCTCACTCCTTGCCTCACCAGTCTGATGTTTTTTCTCAAGTGTAAGACTAAGTGCAGGAAATGTTTTTTTCCATCAAGTTTTTCCCTTCCCACAGCTCCTTTTGCCTGTCTGCTTTTTCTATCATTTTCTAGACATGCTGGGTCCCAAAGTTCAGTCTGCTTCCCTGCTATAATTAAATCAAATTAACAAACACAAACACACCAAGTTCTAGAACACACCAATGAGCCTCAAAAGAGTAATTGAAATGACTAGAATTTCCAAAAAGAAGTCAAGTTTTTGAGCAAAGGGGAAGTCTAGTAAGTCATAACAGTTATGACTGCAGTCATATGTTTTTGTTTCACTGCATGCAGACCCTAGCAAACCTGTCAGCACAACTATAATTCTCAATACAAGATCAGTATTACATTTAATCTAATCTTTTCCATTTGGAACTGGATTGAAAACACTGGCAAACGGGTTGGAAATAACTGAAGAAAAATTAAGTGTAAAATTCATCACATAAAATGTTAAAGTGCACAGCCAGAGGGAAATAAATCTACTTATTGCTTTACTTTTCTTGTTTCAGACATGGTTCAAAATGAACTCATGCAAATTAAGCCTATGTGTTATGAAATACTGGCAATATATTCTAAAATATTAACATTCATTTTAATTACAACCTGGAAAACCAGAAAGAATTTTAGAAACCCTCAAAATCATTTGCAAAAAAAAAAAATCAGTGCTTCTGTGTTTAAACTTGCCTGCTTATCCTCTAAAGCATTAAAACTGTGCTTTGGTAAAAAGTAATACCAGTAATATTAAAAAAAAAAAAAGGACATAACCACAATCTCACTGATTGCTCTACTCTAACACTACAGGAATACTACAGCTGTGTAAAAACTATCCTGTTTTATACTTCCTATTCATGAACTTTTTGTCTGCTGTTTCTGTAGGTAGATTCTCATTCATCTCTAATGGCAAGTAATAAGCAGCAAATCATGTAAGCATAAGGGAAGTATACGCAGTTCTTTTATTGTAATAGAACAGTGGGAACCGAAGTTTGGGCATATAAAACCAGAAACTGTGTGACTATATTCTGACCCATTACTGTCTCTGAAAAGAAATAGAAATCAGCTTTATAAATTTTTCTTGACAGAGGTCCTTTGTATATTTCTACCACTCAAGTGAATAATAAATGGATACCTTGGCTGACAAGATTTTTTTAATATCTTTTCTCGAACCATAGAGAAAACACTAAAACATCAGCACTTTGGATACAAGGATTGAATAAAATGACAAATGAACAATATATTTCACAGATTTGACATACAGGTCTCAAGAGGTGTTAATAAATACCTGTTTTTCAAAGCACTAAGCAATAGAGAGGGACTTCTGCACAGAAAACTAGCCAGATCCTTACAGGGGTAGGAAGGAGGGGTTGCGGTGGGGGACAACTAAGAAAGAAAATCCTATCAAGCAAACTTTTCCTTCAAAGAGCAGTGAGGTCTCTCACACAGCTAGGTAGCCTAACTTCTCTGTACTTCAGTTGTAACAGCACCTGGAAATACCAGTCACAGGTTTCTCCAAATTTCATTATCATTGAACTGCAAGTGTGAAAAGAGTTTGCTGAGTCTCACCAGAGGTGTCACTAGGAACTGGTACTCATCCTATCTATGTAAATTAGTTATAGTCTGCTAGCAAAGTCTTCTAGAGTGCCTCTCAATTCCAAGATTACAAGCAAAATAATAATTATGGAATCTGAATGAACTGCAACATCTTGAGGCAGTATCCACTCTTTTTTTAATATTGTACAAAGAAAATACAGCATAGCCTTGGAAACTCAGTGATTAAACAAAAATAGTGCTTAAACACAATCTACCCTCACCCCCTCTCCAAAAATAAACCAAAAACCCACAATACCCACAAACCAAACCCCCTCCCTCCCCAAACCCAACCCCCACCAAAAACACCCACAAACTATGAAAGACCAGGGGAAAATCCATGCTGAACTATGCTTCTCTTCAGTTCTTAAAATCTGAATATACCTCATTCCATTCTTTTGTTGGTTTGTGTTTTTTGGTTTGGTATTTTTTTGAGAAGGAGGAGTGATCTCCTCATGTCCACTATGCTCTTACCCTTTACTTCCTGAGACAGTACAAAGTGGATTTTAACAAAATTTATTTAAACAGACTGTTATGTTAAAATTTATTTTTAATAATATCCAGAATAGAGGAATATAGTACCTCCATTATCCTATAAGAGAGCTGACCTTTAACTAAACCTGTTTCACAGTATGTGTCTCAGTTCTGAATATAAGCCAGATCCTAAAAATAAATGAGACCTCTCCCTTGAGTGTCATAATCAATAAACAGGATAGGTTTTTGAACTTCTTGCAGTGACAGGCAATGACTGCTAGCACAGATAGGAAATTTAGACTCCAAGGACATCTACACAAACTGTCACATGGACATATTTTCTAGGGAGCAGAATAAAATTGCTCTGCTCTAGACAGACCATTCCATGTAATTGAGGCAAAAGGTCTGATGGTCTAAAACACCAAAACTGTTTGTGTACTGTTTGTACTGTTTGTGTACAGCAAAACTCTGCTTCTGAGCCTCTGGAAACGAAAGAATGGAACCACCTCTTAATTTCACCTATGGCAGTGTTGATATCTTTGGCAAAGAATAAAAGAAGATAATGTGCAAACTTATTATAAGGCACTTTTATTGATAATAGTAGAGGTTCTGTGAATAAAATTATAGTTTCTTGCTTATCATAGAATCATAGAATGGCTTGGGTTGGAAGAGACCTTAAAGGTCATCTAGTTCCAACTCTCCTGCTGCGGGCAGGGACACCAGATTGCTCAGTGACTCAGGTACGAATACACAACACATTTCAATCTTAATGCTATATTTTAAACGTTAAGTTGCTGGAATTTACACATTCAGTTTTTCCATCACAGATTCTCACATAGTTATACAGTATTGGTAGGTGAATACTGAGAGCATCATACCATTTTCTCACTTTATGCTATATATTTTTCTATTTAATGTTCTTGAATTTACATTTAATGACTTTAAGACATAAAGCCATCAGGAATTAGAAAAACTTAAACCAATGTTAACAGATTCCTCCAATAAACTTCAATATTTCTTATGTCAATGTTCCTTATCTGAGTAAAAATACTAACTCTTACGTGCACAGAATCTGATTTTTTTTCCACTCTTCTAATTTCTTTAGTGCAGAAGCACTTGGTTATTACCTTTCACCATCGGTAGCTGTGTAAGACTCAAAAGTCATGTTAGGGGAAACCTTTTTTTTTTTTAAATTTTTTCTAAACATAAATTCACTTTTAATATATTGAATGAAGGTATTTAATGATCTCTCTCCAACTTTAAATTTTATCTTGCAGTACAATTATTTTTGTGATTTTCATGACCTAGTCTTTTGGGATGGAGACTGAACCTTCCTATTTTTTTTAAGTTCCAGAGTACTAGTTACTTTCATCATGAAACAGGATTATAAACATTTCCACATAGAGTCTCAATAATAGTAAGCTCATAGTGAGCCTCATGTTTTATTTTACCTGTGCTTATATGTAGCCAACAACACTATGTTTATGCAGTACGAAGTCTTTTATCAGTGTTTTCTGAGAAGCCAGTCTAAAACAGTCCCTGTGCCCCTCGCTCCCAGCAATGAAATACAAATCAAGTCAGAGGCAGTTTTCCCCCTGTCCCCACCATGGTTGTACTTCACATGCAATTAATTTTCACACATAATAGTTTACTAGCGATAGCTGGATTAATGAAGTGTTTTAGCTGGTGAAGAAAGTCCAAACTATGTGCATCTATTCATATACCAGGATTTGCTTTATTTCATAACATTAAAACAAGTTATGTTCCCATTTGTTCCTTTTCTCATCTAGCATTACTAAAGTTTGCTATCAAACAGAATGCAGTAGCATGACATCTCACCCTTTTTTATCCCATTCTGATACTAAAGTATTTCTGATGTGTCTTTAGCTCTTTGGCAGATCCTATGGGGACTGACTTGTGTATGACATTCCTCAATTCAACAGGTGCTCTTTTAAGGAAAATCCATCATAAGTAACATTAACAAACAGAAATCCAGGACATAATTTTTTTCGAAAGCACAGCCACTAACTACCTGTGAACTAGGATGCTAACTTTCTCCCAAGAGACAATGTAAGATAGAGATTCTGAGGCAGCTATTAATATAAAGTTATGTGGAAATCTGGCACTGTTTTTCAATGTCACCCTCATGGACTAATTGCTCACAACTACATCTTGATTCAAAATGCTGTAACTGAGATTAAATATTTCAAAGATACATATTTATGCTGAAGCTTAGTTCTAATAAAATTGACAGTGATATAACACTTATGAATGGGAAAAATAACATATAATTGTAGCTGCAGATTAAAAAAATGCATGATAAGTAGGTATAACATATAGGCACTAAATTTCGAAGTTCAACACGCTGCACCAATGCACACGAGGAACTCAAGAAACACGTGCTGGCTGCAAGGCTGTCATTCAAAAGCCATCCACAATAGCTGTCAAGTGAGACTGCCTAACATCCAGCCTGTATTCATGGAAGAATTACTATTTACAAAATTATTAAAGCATATGTTGTGGTTTAGGAACAGTATTATCCAATTTAGTACTCCTGCAAAACCATGCGTCACTTCCCCTTCCCTCCCCCCTAGCTGGAGGGGCAAAAGGCAGAGATCACAGGTTGAGCTCAGAACAATTTACTGGAAACAGCAATGGGATAAGAAAATGAAGAGTAACAGCAACAACATTAATGACAAAAGGTATAAAAAAAGAAATTATCTACACAGAAAGCCTCCAACAATAAACAATACCAAACTGCTCCATCTGCCTTGTTTTCTCAACCAAGAGGAACCCCTTATCCCCTGAAGAGAGTCCCTTCCCCCTGCACCTGGCAATGATGTGACAACATCCCTCCTAGCTACTGCAAAAATTAACCTTGTCCTGGCCACAATCAGCCAAGGGAACAACATCTTAGCTGCGTAAGTTCTGAGAGAGACAAATGCAACTAGTCTGTGATTTTTAGAACCCTGTATGTATTCTAATTACCTAAATTACCACTCAAATTTAAAGTGCCCTCAACACCAGCATTCAGTAACTTTTGAAAACAGACTTGAAGACATTTGCCCCTTTTCACAGAATGGCTGAGCTTGGAAGAGACCTCGGGATGTCATTTTGTCCAACATCCCTGCTCAAGTGGGTCACCTATAGCAACTTGCTGCAGATCATATCCAGACAGTTTTCAAATATCTCCTGGGATAAGACTCTATGTCCTCCATGGGAAGCTTGTTCCACTGTTTGAGCACCCTCACAACAAATAAATATACAACCATTTATCATGGTTAAGGAATAGTACTCCCCAGTTCACTGCCCCCACTGAGACTCTCCCAAACCAGATACCGCTCACTTGCTCCACCCCTTCCCCTCCTCCTTCCCGCTCTGGGAGTGGAGTTAAGAATTGGAGGCACAAAGGTAAAAATTATGGGTTGAGATAAGAACAATTTACTGGAAGCAGCAGTGAGATAAGAAAGGAAGAGTAACAGCAGCAGCAACAACATTAGTAAAAAAAGTATAAGACAATGAAATGATTTACACAGAAAGTGCAACAATACAAGACTTTTCACCCACCATGCTTTTTCTCCCCCCAACCCGACCAGAAATCAGAGGGTCCCTAACTCCAGTCCCTGACAAGTGATGTGAGATGGTATCAAGTAACAGTAGGGTCTGGCCATGCCCCCTTTTGGCTACTGTAAAAAAATCACCCCGTCCTGGCTGAAACTAGGGCACCATTCTGTGTATATAATGGTTAAGTGGAATTTTCTCTATAGTTTGCACCCTCAGCCTGTCAGCAGACACCACCGGAAAGAGCCTGGCTCTATCTTCTTTACAGCCTCCCTTCAGGTAATTGTACACATTGATAATATGCCTCCTGAGTCTTCTCTACTCCAGACTAACAGTCCCTGTACTCCCAGCCTTCCCTCCAATAGGAGGTACATCAGTCCCTTCACCGTCTTAGGAGCTCCTCACTGGACTCTCCAGAATCTCTGTGACACTCTTGTACTGAACAACCTAGGGCTGGACACAGTACTCCAGGTGTGCAGACCTTGCCAGTGCTAAGAAGAGGGGAAGGATCACATGTTGACTACTCATGATCACCTCCTCTTCAAGTGGCTGGAAATACTTTCCAGGATTAGATGTTTGATTACCTTATCAGAGATCGTGGTGAGGCTGATCAGCCTGTAATTCTCTGCATCTTCCTCTTTGTTCTTCCTAACACAGGCAGGGCATTTGCTTTTCTTCAGTCTTCAATCATTATGATGATTCAAAAATTATTGAGAGTGGCCTCACAGAGACATCAGTGAGCTCCCTTAGTACTTGTGGGTGCATCTTATCAGGACCTCTGGACTTAGGTAAGATTAGTTTATTTAAGTATTCTCCGACCTGTTCCTCTCCCACCATGGGTAAGCCTTCCTTGCTCCAGACCTTTCCCAGTCTCTGGGTCCTTAGCATACTGAAAGCTGGTTTTTCTAGTAAACACTAAGATGAAGGCACTCAGTACCTCAGCCTTTTACATGTCTGTGTCACATGGGTTCCTGCCCCAGTCAGCTGTGGGCCCATATTTTCCCTAATCTTTCTTTTACTACTTACAGAAGCTCTTCTTTGGTTACTCCAAACCCACCTTCTCACACTATCTCTTCCAGGAATGACTAACTCAGCTTTAACCAAGCACAAAACCTGTTCTGACAGTAAAAATCCAGCCATTACAAACATCCTGACGTTCTACTAGTGAGCAAATGATACTGGGGGATCCAACCATCACAGAAGCGAAAGATACCTACACATCACAGCTACTCTTCATACACTTTTAACCATTTCCCTAAGTCACTCTCCTGTTGCTACTCCTATTATTCTTATCACCTTTAAGCTTATACTTCACTTTTCATAATTATCTGTAAATGCTAAGCATGAACACAATCTCCAGTTTTTATTAGTACTCAATATTCCAGTAACACTGCTGTGTCTGAATGCAGGAAATAAACATCATTTCCTTGTCACAGGGTGTCACAAATGCCCTCCCATAGCTCTGCCAGGTTTTCGTAGTCTACAGACAAATTGCTCACTAGTTTTACATCCAACAAAAGTCTTAGTGTCAAGCACCTCCTTGTTTCAGCTGCCCAAAAACAGTAACAAATTTCATTTTTCCCCCAAATTTCCACTCTATCGCTTTAGCTGAATTGGAGCTACAGCCAACGCCACTACAAAAATGTTCTCATCTCTTAATATACCAAGCAGAAACATTACACCATGTAAATCTTACTCTTTTCCAATGTAATGCTTTTTTCAAGTCTAGAACTTTGCTTTATTAGTGTTCGTCAACCACATTTTCAGAAAAATTCGCTTGTACATTTGAAATCACTTATTTGCTGTGCATCCTTAGTTACCATGTACATGTGGATACTTGAGTGATGAACTACATGAATGGAAAGGTGCAATGTATGCATACCTTTGCAAGCCTATCTACTGCTTTAAGAACTGGCAACTTAGTAACCTACTTTTATGACCCAAACTATTTCAAGTTTTAAATTCTTTAAATGTTGATATACATCTCCATCAGAGGAGGAGCAAGAAATAACAAAGTTTGGAAGAAAAAGTTAACAGTTCTTAGTGCTGTAACTCACAACTCACACACTTTAAGTCTGTTTAAACACATTTTTAATACCATAGTCAGCAACAGAAAAAAAAAAAACAAAGAAGAAAATAAACACTTTCAAAGAGACAATTGAGACCTAAGACCTGCTGCTGAGTTTTATGGCGTACAACAACTTCCCAATGACTTTAAAATTGCCAGTGTTCATCCTAGCAATAAAGTTGACATATAGTCTAACTCTTGTATGGTTTTCTTTCAAAGTTTGAAGCTGAATTAACAGTTTTGAACCGAATTAACACAGTAGGTCTCCAATATATTCAGATTATTGTTACAGGAACAGGTCACAACACATCAACATTATTTTTGATGAGTGGAAGAACATTTTTGAAAGAATCTTTACACCACTTGAGAAATTGCAATTTTTTTCTTGAAAGAAAAAGTAAATACAATAAAAGTGTACTACCTTGTCACTTTACAGCTTGACTCAATCAGTTCATTTTCAATATCCAACAGACCAGAAGGCAGATTGTATTCCAAAGGTGAGGACATTCTTTTTAAACGCAGTAAGCCAACACAGAACTTTGCTCCCATCTCCTCTAGTTCTCTTGTACCTATCTGCAATCCCTAATGTGAAAATAAAATTTAAAAATACAAAATAGGTACATGCAGATGGACCCACACATACTGCAGAATTACTCTTTAGGTTTACATTTTCTTATTTTATTTAATACATTCTCTTGCTTTAAAGACAGAACAAATGAGAATTGTAGAGTAAACACTTAGCAAGAGTATCAGAGAAGACTCAGAAATACCTGCATGATTCCTCTAAGGCTGAACGGACACATCCACATTTTTTGGAGCTTTCTAGTCTACATTTCTAGCACCCTAATATTAACAGATCTTTACCCAGTGGCATTGGAACAGCAACAGAGATCAAGTCTAGATTCATAAGTATAAATTATTTTTAAAAACTTCAGACAAAATTTATAAAATTAATTTCAAAGACAAGATGCCTCAACATAAGTTCCATCAATCAGAATGAAAAAAGTGATAGAATTCATATTGTAGCTGTGAGCAAGCGCATTGCTATGTTCCGACACATAGGTAGGACTACTTAAGGCAGCAAAGTTACTCCATGACACAGATGTCTTTTCCCCACCTATAAATTAGAGGCTACATGTGTTAATTCTGAAAGCATTTATTCACACATTTAGTAATTAAAACCAACAAAAAAATTCTCAAAAGCCATAGCTCTCTTCTAATTTGTATTACATAGCTAGGCATTTTCCTCTGCAAAGACTATTTAAGAGGTAGAACTTACATAATGCTCTCCAAGTTTACATATGTGATAAAGCCTCCCATCAGGTAATTCTACCCTTCTAGTTTAGCCAGAAGTGCAGTATATAGGGACATAACCTCTAACCTCAAATACTTTATGAAAAGAGAACAATCTAGACTGAGCCTCAACAGTTATGGAATTGGCTAGTACTAGCTGTATATACAGAAACATATTCAGTGGCACAACTCAACTCCATCTCCCCCTTTGCAACTTCTGTATCTCTGGAGAATTTAAAAGGATTTTAGCTCAGATTTTCTAAAGCTCTTAAAATACAGATTAGTTAAAAAGAAGCTTTGACAAAACAAACAGGAAAGCAGAAGAGCCAGGAATTGGTGGTAAGCTAAGTCATCAAGTAAGAAAAAATACATGAAGCCAAAAAGAATGATGTAGGAATTTTTTACCAAAAGCTACAAAAAACTCACACAAGCTTTGTATGTGTTGCCACACTGACACTGCATTTTAAAATGCAAAGTTTAAAAGCAAGTATGTTGCTCCAGAAATGGTACAGCCCACACACTCTCCATGTATTGTTTTGAACATACTTAATAGAGGGAAAGTTTGATTTTCTGCTGAGTTCTTTTTTTCCCTTGGTTGGACTCATAAACAAGGTGCTTCTTAGTAACAAGAAAGAAAAAGCTACATCCACTATTCTAAACAGTGCCATCCTCCAGCCAAATGGTACTGAAACCTGCTAGCAGTGAACAAGAGTTGAATATTTGAGTATTATTCTTAATAGTAATACTACTTACCTCTTTTATAATGCTTTTGTGCTGTAGGTTTCAAAGCACTTATTAATAAAGGAAGAATTATCCTCACTGTACTGATGGAGAAATGCAGGCAGAGAGGGTTGAAGCGATTTGCACAGTGTCTCACAGCATGTCACTGACCCCGCTGGGAACAGAAATCAGTTCTCCTCACTCAGTGCAGTACCTTATCCACAGAGGCCAATTTTTGGCTTTGTTTTGTATTTGTTTGCACATCATTAACTTTCGAAGACCCCAATCATAGCTGGGGCTCCACTATGCTAATCACAGGAAGACAGTCCCTGCCCCAAAGAGATTAAAATAACATTAAGGACAAGAGGCAACAAGTACATAGAAGAGGAAGGAGAAAGGTAACAGTAATGTCACTGTTACACAGATTACTAAGGTGCACAACTTGATGGTTCAGAAACTTTTCCAATTATTTCTACATTTGTTGCTGAAGAATTTATCATTAGTTGGCAGGTTCCTTATAGACGGGATATGTATAACAGGAGTGTCTCTAAGTTGAAAAAGAACAAGAGTATAGTACGAAGAAAAGTGCAAAGACAATTGTTATAAAGATAAATAGCGTGTGCATGTTCTGTGGCTGTTAATTTTAGCACAGCAGAAGGAGGATGTAACTAAAGAGAAACCTAAATGGATGAGTTTGGAGGTGCATAATGGGGAAACACCTGAACGACAAACTTTGACCTTATCGCACTGAAGGGTCTACACAAGTGTGGTAACAGCCCCATGCCTAGATTTGCTTCTCTCATTTCTTTAAATCATAAGGGAGAATGCAATACCACACAAAAACCAAATACCAAATTTCTTAATTGATTGTTATTCTTCCATCAGCCAAACCTCTTCATTTCCATGAAACGAGATCTGAAGTCTGTTTCAGGAAATAATAATCATCATTATTAATAAATAATAATCAGTTGCCCTCACTAAGGGACCTGAAGTTTATTTTCATTGAAGCCTTGCTTACACTCCTTTCCTTGATCTTCTAATGATCTTCAATTGTTGTTCTAGTACCTTTAACTGTGGTCTATTAAAGTTCCTTACATGTTACAGGCATTGCTTTTAAGCTCAAGACACCTGGAAGTAGCCGCTTTTTTAAAAGACTGAATTTAATTTCTTTTTGTTTACGTTTTATACAACTGTCTTTCTTCTAGACAGTAAAGTTATAGATGGAGGGTTGAAGTCTTCCTTACCAAGACGTCATGAAGATGCCTTCATATTAATAGAGTATCTCAGTGACTAAATTTGCTACTTGAAAGCAAAGATACAAAACAAAGGCACAGCTGACTGTGACCTCAAGTGGAAAAGAATATTCCTATAATATGTACTTGATAAAAGGAAAACAGCCATATTAAGATCTGGAGAAGTCAACTGGACAGTAAAATATCGTGCTGATCTTCTGTCTTCTTATTCAGCAGAGGCTGCAAAGACATAATCATTTCTGAGAACTCAAAATCTAGAGACTGAAGAATCATGGTTACTGAGAAATTTGTTGACTGAATCTTTATTTCCTAAAGTCTTCTCTTTATGTGCCTCATAAGATTGCCTAATGACAAAATCTTTTTGATTAACTTAAAAACTAAGCAATATTCCCAAACTTATTAATCTCCAATCAGGAAAGGGATTGATTTCAGTTTTCAGATGGCTTGAATTATTGAAGAGATAGTTCTTTTGTCTGGCATCCTAATTATGCTCCACACAGATCCTGGAGAATCTGTTCACCTGAAAGTTTGTTTTTCCATTATCTTGAATCACGGATGACTGAGCAATATTTGAAGTACTTATTCTCAACTCACCACAAAGACTCCATGTAACCAGTTATAATAAGATTGCTTCCAGAGATAACTCTATCACCAGAGATCCTAAATTCAGGTAAGAATAGCTAACTTCAGCTCAGTAGCTTCCTCTCTGGAAATAGTCTAGCATGATCACTGTCCAAGTAAAAAGAATAAGAATGAAAAATTGATGTTCAGCTTTGGCAAAGACTCAATATTTCTTCCACAAAGAACCAAGTTCTTGAGTGATCCTCCTTGTGCTTTGAACAAAATTCAGCAATGATACCAAACCAGAATAAGACTAGTAAAATGTTTCAGACCTTTATGCAACCCACAGGCCCATCCCTCAGACCTGAACTCTCATGTCCTTTGGGATGGGAAGTAGGAAGGAAGGGAATTTCTCCAGTTCAACTTTTCTCTGTTTTGACTAATGTGTTATGACATATGTCATCTAATTTATACCACAAGTTTATCGACAGAGTTACTAGCCCTAATCCTTCCACAAAAAAAAAAAAAACCAACAAAACCAAACAACACAACAAAACCCCACCCAACCCCCCCTGAGCTTAAGCCTTTTCATCTCTTTCATCTTCTCACTGGAGAAAAGCTGCTCTTGTCTAAGTCCAGTCACCTTGGCTTTTTAGATAGATTTTCTTAATAAGTCTGACCATTATCATAGTAAAGAAAAAATTAAGAATCTTCCTGCATGTTCAGAGGATGACTAAAACCTCACAAATTGCTTTACTCCACAAAATGAATGACAGAACAGCAATTTAATCTCTTCAGTTAGTTTGTATTACACAGAAGAATGCTCCTCCCTTTTGAGTAAGTGATTCTTCCACAGAATTCAGCCATTTTTTTCTTCCATTACTGAAGAAGAGCTTTGGAGGTTTAAGCATCTTGATAGTTTGTCCACAAAGCACCTCCATTTCACTTTTCTTAAGTACTTCCTGTAGCAACACTGCTAAACACATGAGGGTTCAAGTTTAAGAACATTCTGGAAATCTCAAAATTAGCAAATTGGATGAGTTATCTTTTCTTAAAGCTCCATAATTATGTCATCTGAGGAATATTCTGACAACAGCAGGAATGCTTCTGTTGTTAATTGACAAAATGTAGTACTCACAGGCCTACTGAAATTCCTGACAATATATCTGTCTTCTTAATGTCTATGGATACAAGCACGGATGTTGCAGCATACATTAAAATACTAAATATACCTTGTTTCAACTATTTTTTTTGTTTCTGTCCCACCCTACCCTTGATTCCAGCCTTCTGATCCTCTTTCTGCCAAGCACCTTATTTGAGGCTGGTGATCATTTTCTTGATTAGCATTCCTAAATTGTACTTTCAAGCAGAGGAAACCAACTTCTTCCATGAATGCTGTCTACTAGTGAGACATTACAAACAGGGTCACCTTTTGTTTTCAGATACCTAGCCCTGCTAACACGTTTCAAGGAGAGAAAATGAAAACAAAAGTCAAGAAGCCAAACAACTACAACGAGTTCAGAGATGATGCATAATTTGTAGTGCCGGTAATCTGATATGAAAGTGTTTTGCTTTGTAAGCCTGTTTCCTCAGCTACATTGGAAAATTCTGTAAGGGACACTGCTAAATATCTGCTGAAGAACCATGATCTGCCATGGTGAAGTATGAAATTGCCATACACGAAGGAAATTTTCATTGTAGTATTGGCATTTACTATTACTGGATTTTAATAATCTGTTGGACAGAACAGTTCTGGGTTTTTCTAACCAAATGCATACACATGTTACCAGCAATGATTAATATTAATCTTGTTAAAACAGCCCATAAGCATAACTGCTATGCCACCTATAAAGTTGAAAATTATGTCATTTCATCCTAGCATTAGTGTACCCAGACCTTAAAAGGTTTCAGAAGCTTCAAGCAAGCAAGCAAGCAAGCAAGTGGGGTTACAGAACAAGATACCAACGCAAACGGAAAAAATTAAAAAGCAAGAAATGTTTAACTGATATATCTTTTTACCTTATATTTGCCCTGGTCACATCCACATAATGTGCTTTCCATTGTGTAGCTCCTTTGTACTCCTATCTCTCTCCAGACAACAACTCGTGCTGTGGATTCCTTGGACTTTTCCACTACAAAGCTGCAGCTGCCCATGCAGAATGCTGGGGCAGTTTGACTCAGGATCTTGGGGAGTGCCTGCAGGACAGCAATTTGAAAAATACAGTGATTCTTTTACTTCCCGTATGGAAGGAGGTGAAAAGGGACCATGTAATCACAAACCATTATCTGAAAATTTTGCTGCAGTTTGAATTTAAAAAAAAACAGAAAGAAACAATTCTCCATCTGGAGTTTCAAAACTCAATGTGTTCAAGTGACAGTGTCTTCAGGTTTGCCTTTTCCTACTTGTTAAAATTCTTTGTTTCAGATTCAGTCACTGAAATTATTAGTCATGCAGGTAAGAATCAGGATACAAGAGAATTCTTCAGCTGATCACCATCTTCTCCCAACTCACAAAGCTAAGTTTGCTCAAATTAAGTGTACCACATACTCCATATAAGCCTTTAATTCAATTGCAGACTGTTTCAGAAATCCCATTTACAGACCTAACAAAAGTAGTATTTTATTAATACATAAAATTCATTTGTATTCAGCAAAGCATTAGGTGCATATTTCACTTCAAGAATGTGAATCAAAGTTCAGTATAACTGTTTACACGACAGCTTGTGAAAAAGTCATGCAAATACATGTATTTGACTAATGCTAATTGACTGTTCTTTCCAGTTTTTATTTGTATCAGTTAAGACAAAAGACATGACCACTTCAGATTTATTATTTCAGTAGTACATAACCCATTAGTGTAGCTTGCCCAAACATTGCAGTCTGCCTTTTTGAAACAGAAAGGCTTTTTTTCCAAAACCCTTATTAACTACTGTCTTTTGTGCACTATAGTAGTGACAAAACCCCAAATAAATGTGTTGGAGCAGCAGACGTGATTGGCATCTGGCTCAGGATCCAGGAAAGCACACAAGAAAATCAAAAAGCAATAGATTTTTTTTTTGTGAGGGAGATTTGAGTAAAAAAAAAAATTCAGACAGCATCTGTACTCATTTACACTCAAGGATGCATAACACGTGTTTTAACATGCATTCACGTGCTTTTGAAGCTTAACTCTGCATCTTCTCAAAAAAACATGGGGCCTGGATGCCTTTAGGTCACATGGGTTTGCAGTTGCCATGAAGTGGCAGGAGGAGGTACACAGAAGAAACAGGTAACACTCTAAGAAACAGGTAATTCTCTAAATTTTTGACATTTTTGAAAGTTTATAAAACACAGAGGATGTGTATGTGCAAGTTGATTATGCACATCCAATTAGGGGCACGTGTCTTATCTACACATCTTTATAAAATTAATCCTGCATATATCAAATACAAAAATAAGTATTTCTCAGAGCAGTTC
Organism: Amblyornis subalaris; assembly: GCA_018881555.1. Taxonomy (NCBI): domain Eukaryota; kingdom Metazoa; phylum Chordata; class Aves; order Passeriformes; family Ptilonorhynchidae; genus Amblyornis; species Amblyornis subalaris. The sequence goes on along the minus strand of JACAXG010000178.1, from coordinate 132,087 downwards.
AGTATCTTTATTTCCTTGTTGCTACAGTATTGTTTGCCATGCTTAAATGACTCTTTTTTTAATCCAGTAATTATAAATGCACAGACACGTATTTTCCATCTATTCTCTACACCAGTAATATTAAACACAAAAAAGTACATACTGGTGCAAAGAAACAAAAAAAAGAAAGCACTCTATGTACAATATTTAAAGTTCAAAGTACACTTCATGAAGTGTACTCCAAAGAACACTCATGAACTAGAAAGAGATCATTTTAAGTAAGTCTGCTTATGCTATAGAGTCATTATTTGCACAGGATAGTATCAGGATGTTATTTGAAAAGCATATTCTAAATCCGTGCCAAATAAAACAAATGTCCAACTTACCCTGTAACCGGGGTCTTCCATCAGGTCACAAGAGGCAGCATTAACACTTGTATGCCACATTGTCTCTTTGATGCTGCAGCCATACATAAATACATTCTTTTTACGAGAATGACCATGATAATCACAGTAGACCTACAAAAAAATCATTTGGCAAAATAAAACCAAGGCACATGAAATTAAAATCTCATTAAAGTAATAGAAAGACAATTTTTTTTCTATTTGTACTGTTGAAAATTCCAAAGAATTAGGCAATCCAATTCCTTACATAATTAACTCGTGCGTTACAACAAAAAGTGTGTGATTCATCTAAGGAAGGTTTAACCTTCTATCCTAGCTAATGTAACAGATTTACATCTACAAGTTTGCAGAAGACCAGTTCTCCAAGTCAAATTTAAGTGTGACATGGTTTACAAGACCATATTAAAATGTTTAATTTATAGACTAGCTACACAGACAAAGTCAAAAAGATTCAGAATTGCTTACACACACATACTTACCAAAGGTAAACGTTTTATAGCAGCCAGATATTGCAGTAACCCTTTAGCATGGTAAATAGTGGGATGCAGATCTGGATTTGGATTTTGCCACTGTCTGTTTAAATCTTCTCCACTTAAAGAGCAACGGTGGCTATTGTGGGGGGGGTGGAAAAACGCATGATGTAGTCTGTATTATCATACTTTTAAATAAGCCTCCCCCCCACCTCAAGTTTTCCTCGTCACCACTGCTTCTTTGCAAGGAGTCTGGCAAGAAACAAACTTCAATTTTCTAACATGCCAAATAATACAAGTGTTTGGGGTGTTTTAAGCTATGTTACAGAAAACCTAAAAATAAATTAGAAGTAGCTTCATATGTGAAGTCAATTGTAATATTGCCCATTTGCTGTTGAAACTGAAGGCTTGCAAATCGATTCAAATGCTAGGTCAAACTCAGTAATTTCAAATATATGGCAGCTTTACAGTTTTGGTGTCTTGACTTCCATAATTTAAAGACTAATGTCAACTATAAATCTAATACTCGAAATGTGAAGTTGTTAGGAGACAAGGAGCTGTGAGAAAAACAAGAACGAAAAAAACAAAAAAACCAGCAAACAAATAAAGATCATCTCCGTATTCAGAAAGCTATCAGCAAGAACTTTTAAACTTGCAGAAGTTCATGATCATGCAGTCATCTTCAGTACATTTGCCTTTAGATTGTGTCTCCTGGGACAGCTTTCGTAATTGTCCCTGTACCCTGAATTATTTAATTACAGGTGTTCTAGTATACACACGCTTTTAAATATATAAAGACAAGTTTCTACTGAAATCTGTAAGTGGTTTTATGTTTATTATTTTGTTCACAAAACCTTTTAAATTACTACCCATAAAAGATGAATAGAAACTGTAGATTCACCATAGCAAAATTTCCATTTCATATAAATTCTCTGCAACCAAGTAAATGCAGACTGCTGAATGCTTACTCATAGCAGTTTCAAAATGGTCTGAAATATCTCTTAAATTTATTAAGTGGTAGCAAGGGAAATAACTACTCTTTATAACGTTAATCAAACCAGGATACTCTCTTACCCTTTCTCTTGCACACCTATTAACTTCCCACCTTTTAATAACATTTGACGACAGCCAAAAAAAAATTATGTAAAAAGCTTTCTCAAATACAAGGCTTTTTCTTTCTTCATGTGGACTGTGAACTTGTTTAGCTTTTCCTAAATGCAAGCGTGATCTCATATAACACTCTTATACAAATCCAAGACAGAGAGCCAATTAAAATGTCGTGTGAAATCACATAGGAATGGTTATCATCCACAAACAACTGAAAATATTTTTATAAAACCAAAATCTGTGACACAATGTAAATGCCTTCTAAGAAGACAAAAAATGGAAAAATCCTAGCAATATTGCCAGTGTTTGTTGGTTTTTATCACACTAAGTATTGCATTTGTATCTTTCCAGGATTAGTTTAGATTATTCATTTTTCAATATTGATGTGAAGAATTAGTAGTACAGGTTAAATATTTGTGAGTAAATATATGCTTACTTTCCATTGATGACACCATCTGGATTGAGCATTGGAATAATTTTGAAAATATAAGATTCCCGTAAACATTGGGCATTTGGGCTATTGCTCATAAGGTATTCCAGTGTTCCCTTCATAACCCAGCTTGCATTAGTCTCTCCAGGATGTACACGAGCAGACAGGAAAACATAAGGACGATTCCCTAAAAGAAGTATGCATAGAAATTGCAAGATACAATTTAAGCTAAGGAAACAGTTTGTTAATTGGAAAAAGAGCCAATAGCCAGCTACATTTATTACAAAGCAAAAAACATAGAGCTTGCCACCATATTTTTAAAAGGACTACTAATTACAGAACTATCACAATGGAGATTTAAATTCAATTAGTTATACAATCACAGCTAGTTTGAGCTGGCAGTTACACTATGACTTTCATGACTTTTTTCCCAATAGGCAAGAGAAATACTGAGGTGGACAAACAAATCAGGAAACAACAAAAGTTCACTTCAAATCACAGTAGCTTAGATATTAGCTTTATGTAAGATTTTTTTTGACAAGAAAATAACCTCAGCTTTTCAAGAAAAAAGTTACTTGTCCAGTATTCTTTTCCAAAGAGTGTTGTCTGCAAAACGTAACATACAAACCTAGCAACAAAAATTTAGAATGTATTAATGTATACTCTTATATATCAAGATATAAATATCTTTATTTGACTACCACAAATAAATACTATTAAATACAAAGCAAATCCTGAATATTGACGCCTCTTAGTTTTACGACATTCATTAACCTTACATTACATTGCTATTTTTACGATGCATAGTGGTTAATACTAATTGTTTTCTACCAATACCTAGTTTTACATTATTTTCAGTTGATGATAAAGAAGAGTTATACTTACTGAACTGACAGATATGTTCGTAGTAGTTGGACTCTGGCATGGCTGTAATAGTGACTAATGGACAGCTGTTCCCAGCCAAGGTCTCGCAGAGAACGTCTTGTCGAAAATATATCTGTTGAGGGTTGTGCATACATTCCAACTTCCGAAGATGCATCTTCATCCCAAAAATAATGAAAAAATACTTCAAATCCTTTGCAGTCAGATATGACAGCATATTTCAAAGGTACTATTTAACAGATCTTTATTTTTGTTGTTCTAAACAATGTTCAAGTTTCCAACAAAATTTTGACCTTGAAATATCATTTTCTACATATCTCTGACTGATTGAATACTTGTCTTTATAGATTCTGGTTTTCCAAGTGCTTTAAGAAAGAGGAAGGGAAAGAGGGTAAATTATTGTACACAGGTGGTACTATAAGGGTATATAGAAGGTAAGAACCTCTGTTGCATTAAGGTCATCTGATCAGGGACCTTTTCGCTACAAAAAGTGGTAACAAGTAAAGGAAGAATCAATAAACAGGAACAGAGAACTGAGACATAACAGAAACAATAGCAAAAACCAAAGTCACCAGTCTCCCACTGAACAGGCCATTAAGAATCTACAGACAAAGATTTGTAGAGAGTCATCTGAGAAACAAGGAGGAAACAAGAGGAACCTCATAATTAGGGACATTCGGGGGGGGCGGGGGGTGGTACCATACAAAACTCAAGTACCTGATCCCTACAGTACACCCCTAGCCATCTCTCTGTACAGCCTCACTCTCTATCCTGTGCATCCAAGTGCTGTGTGGACTAGTGCAACTAAAAGGACAGGTGTAAGTGGATTTGGGGTCAGCAACTGGAATGAGCAAGGGTCTCAGCATCAGTAGTTGGAGAAGCCAACCTCTTGGGAGCATCTCTGTGGGTACCACAGACTCTGTGTCCCAAGTCCCAGCAACTGCTGGAATGAAAGCAGCTGGAGCTGTAGGCAGTGTAGGCACCGTTCAGTCACCGGTGTCAGCAATGGAAGCCAGCAGATGTCTCGCTGCCAGCTACTGCAGTAGGCAAAGGTGTTGGCGGCCACTGAATCCTCTACTTCGCTTTTATAGCTATGACAGAGGCAACCAAGAGACATTGTACTCAAATGAGTTTTGCTTAGTACTAAAAGCTTCAGAAGACTTCTTTAGACAATTCAACAACCTAAAAAGATCTCTAATTATCTTAATTATGGCAGCTTTAGTAATTAAGAAGTATATGTAGAACAGCAGGATACAAGCAATTTAACTCAAACACAAATACTTCATCAAATTAGCACTGTTTCCAGTCAATTATCACAGAATCACAGAATGGGTAAGGTTGGAAGGGACGAGAGTGAGCCATCTGGTCCAACCTCCCTGCTCAAGCAGAGCCATCCTATAGCACATTGCACAGGATTGTGTCCAGACAATGCTTGAATTTCCCCAGTTATGGAAACTCCACAACCTCTCTGTGCAATCTGTTCCAGAGTGTGGTCACCTGCACAGAAAAGAAGTTCCTCCTCATGTTCAGGTGGAACTTTCTGTGCATCAGTTTGTGCCCATTGCCTCTTGTCCTATTGCTTGGCACCACAGAGAAGAGCCTGGATCCATCCTCTTGACACCCTCCCTTAATATATTTATACACATTGACGGGGTTCCCTCTCAGTCATCTCTTCTCAAGGCTGAACGGGTCCAGCTCACAGTTTATCATCCTAATAGATGCTCTAGTCACATAATCATCTTTATAATTCCTAGAAAACCCGTTTAGTCTGCAAGCATCAATTTTATTTTTCCAGGGACTGTTCAGTAGAACAACTACACACTCTGTCAATCTAAACACTAATATTATGAAAATTCTCCCTGGTAAGGAGCATTTTGAACATTATAAAAAGAAACAAAAAGAATTCACTCATGAATGCTTATGTATCACACTGTCTAAAACTGTAAATATTCATTTATGTAATGGATCATAAGCTTCTCACCTTTAAAGTTGAGTATGTATACGGATAATGGTAAGCAAAATAGCACACATCATCTTTATGTTGGAAAGTCACTGTGAATGTAATTGTGTAATAGGATTTTCCTTTCTGGCCTCCAGCAGCAATTGAACTTCTTGAAAAGTGATTCCTAAATCAAAAATGAAGGTAATACACACATTAGAGTAAATTTTTTTCATACTATGGATTATTTCTGAACACACATTCTAAGGGTCAGAAGAATTTTTAGTGACTGTATTTCTCCTCTGTGTACATCCAGGTTAAATACAGATTGTCATCAGCTTTAAAGAGACTTTATTATAGCAGTGATACACATATTCATTCACATTGAAAAAAGGTGAGCAAACAAAACCAAACAAAAATGAACCAAAAACAGGTCAGCAAACAGCTACCAACCAAGAAGGATTACATATGGATATGCTGTACCATCTCATCCTGTGTTCCAGCATTCGTTTACAATAATTCCACCACCAACTACAGAAGGCTCATCACAAGGACCATGTGGTCAGTATTACTGGAAGTCACTAATAAGATTTCAAGTAAGCATGCATATTTACATTCCCTTAAAAGCTTCCCAGAAACAGTGTGCAATTTCTAAGAAAAGTATAAAATATGAACAGCTTAAATATTAGTAGTGTGCTTACAAAATAAGACCCTGTATATTTCTATCACATCTATTACTCTCTGTAGTAACTCAGAAAGAAAATCCTGTTTGCAAAAGAATAACATAGGATTAATAAAATGCAGAAACAAGTACTTCTCAAAAATTGTACCTCATGTTAATCTTCAGCGTAAGATTTGCTGTATGTTTGATTTGTGTACTTACTTGTAGTAACAAATATCTGTCCCAACACGAGTCCAACATGGTCGAGAATTTAGTGCTTCTTGAACAGAATACATGAGGGGCTGCATACCTTAAGGAAGAAATGCATCTCACTTTAATGCTTAACATTAAACAGAAAGAAATTAGCAGTAATGGACTGCATCAACACTTACATACAAGTCTACAAATTACCTCTATTTATTTACTCACTATCACAGAGTGCATTTTCATAAATGCCTGAGTATTGTATTATGTGCTCTTTAAACCAGGTGACAAAAGATTGCTGATTTTCAGAAAATAACAATTAAAGAAAAGAATAAGACCTATGGAAGAGTAAAATGAAATGTTTAAATGAAAGCTGAGGTTGGCATGAATGGTAAACTACAAGCAGTCCTTGGTTCCACTCCATCCAACTCACACTACAAAAAGGCTTCAAAGAAAATACAAAAAATTGATGCTATCATCCATTCATGTAAATAACTGAAAAATAACTGATGTTTTAGGACAATTATTTTTTAAATTAACTCTTTAAAGCCTATATTTTTTTGATAGTATACTTAAGTTGAATACTTATTATGAAGTTAGAGAAAATGATACATACTATTTGAATATCATTTACTCATTAGATAATTAGCCAACCACACTGAATGATTCAGTCAGTGTACTAAAAAAACCAAAAGAAATTATCAAGTATGTACAACATGAAAAAAAATCTAAGATAACGGATGAAGATTAGTAAATAACTTGAAAGCATCTTATTACTGGTCAAACTGCCTGGTATTCTATGACTTTATCAATGTGGGTGACAAAGAAGAATATGGTATCATTCTGTACCAAAAGTTTGAAGCTGGGGGTGGGAGGAGAAATTTCTCTTCTTCCTTCTTAAAGGACAAATTTCAAAATACAAAGAAGGAAAAAAAGGAATTTCACAAAACAAATGGTCTTCAGCTGAATGACACACACTACATACACACTCCCATACAAGCAGAAGAAAGGTAGAACTTCTAAATGAGGTACACACTGCAAACACTACTTACTAGAGACAGCAATGGTCACTTATGAAGCCCAGCATTTCTAAGCAAACTTACTTTTCCTCATCATAAATAAGACAAAACTGTTTTAGAATGTCTCCGCTTACTTTCACATCTACCCCATGCAGAAATGGATTAATGATGACAACTGGCATTCTTCTTCCTCTGTGTGAATCAACAGGCTTTGGTGTTGTTCTCCTCTGCCCAATGGTCCTAAGACAATTTTAGCTGCAGTTCCAGTAAATTTCTTCCACTTTGGTTTCACTTACAACAAAACTGCATTTTAAAAACTGACAGTTCTTGGTTTAAGCTGCATTTCTTCTTTTTAACTGAAGCTGTCAAAACATTTTCTAGCAATACTATTAAAATAAAGAATTTAAACTGACAACATGAATACTACTAATCCTGTGGAGGAGGGAAGGAAACAGCTGAGCTGTCTACTACAGATATTTTTTACGTATTTCTTCTCAAACTATGCGAAAAGTATCTTACCGTAGTTGAACTGACTGTTTGACTTTTCACAGTTGATGATGTTAAATCGGTAACCAATGCCAGTTTTCATTCCGCTGACTTCAAAGTAAAACCATTGATGATAATGATTGCTATTTATATCTGAGTTCAGAATTAGATCATACTCATTTCTGAAGAATAACAAAAACAAACCAATCTTTTTAAGAAGCAGAAATAAAAGGCCTACAGTGTGAAAAGGAGAGTTGAAATATCTTACTTTCTGATCTGAATAACTTTGCGCAGGTTTCCAGACTCAAATTTGGAATTAAACTTCAAAACATCTGCTTCCTCTGGTACTGAAGAACTATGAGTAGAAAAAGGGACCAAAATTAATACAACAAACTTGGCTAAACCAAATACCTTTATTTTAGTTCTCACTTGACAATTCAGAAACTATTTTGAACCTTTCTCTAAATACAGCCTGGATAGCAGAAACACTGTTATGTCAGATGAAACTTTCAATGAAATCTGCTGTAAATATTAGAAATCACATCACAGAGAAAGTAGAACAGGCTTAGAGTATTAGTTGAATATTGTTTGCAGAAAGGTAAAAACTTACCTCAAATTATCAAGGTCATACACAACTCTGTCTATAATGTCATTTTGATAAATCAGCCTTTCAATATCTTGACAGATTTTTGTCCTACAAAAAAAAAAGCAGAGTTCTCATTTAAATTGTCACATACCGTTTCCAGTCACAAAAGAGGAATTACCTCATACAGGAAAACTAATAAAGTTGACATGAAGACAGTGGGACAATTCAGAGAGACCTCACCTTCATCCCTACTTACATGTTCAAACTCAAGGTGTACTTAAGTTTAAACACCTGCATTCACAGCTGACTGAATCCAATATTTATATGTGAGGGAACTGTGTTTTCATGCATACAAATCACTGGGTTTTCTCTTCAGGAAAAAAATGCAGTTTCATACTTTAAAACAGAAGCAGGAATTACTTAAATATTACTTATGTTAATGCTTTAGTCCAGGACAACACTTGGTAACATTAGTAACTTATATGAGTCCTACTATAACCAAAATTAAAGAGTTTTAGAGAGTAGGTTATCCAGTGAGTGTGTTAGTGAACTAGCTTTTCACGTCTGGAGATCTAGGTTCATTTATCGACTAGGTAACAAATAAGAAAGAATTTGGTGATGTCAGCCAAATGTCAGGTGTATGCTTATCCAGATCATAAAACCATTGCACAACTGGCAGTATCTAGGTCCTGCCTTGGAAAAGTAAGAATGTGCTGCAGTTCAAGAATGAAATATAGTGGCAGAGCTGTGTGGAAAAGCTTGCACAGCACCTGCAATAAGAAGAAAAGGAGGCAGATTAACAACGAAGAATACAGAAACCGAGTGGTAAAGCACATTCAGGCTGGAAATTCTCGATCTAATTAAAATAAATACTGCTAACAAATGAGAAAGAGCAAGTAAGTACACAACTCTAGCACTTCTTATTAAATTTAGACTAACTGCAAAAGAAGTCACAAGTCCAATGTACTGACAATATTGCAACAAGGCTGACTCAACACAATCCATCTGAACAGGTTCAGCTCAGGACAGAATTACAGATTTTTGATCTTACACTTGACCTTAGAGGATTCATTCAATCTCGGCATGCCTCAGCTCTAAAAAGCCGTAATACTTCCTACGATCCCAGGAGTTTTGCCAAGACAAATCCATCAATGAAAATCCATAATAAATATTTTATAAATAATACTGGCATTTAAATACCATTATAATAACCAATGTAGATGAAAGCAAAGAAGAAATAGTATCCAAGATGCTCATGAGAAGGAAAATAGTAGGGGACATTTTCACCTTCCAAAAAATGAAGATGAGCTATTTTAAGATAATTAAAGAAAAAATAATCTAGAACCAACACTCATGTGAGCCCTGCGCTTAGAGATTAGTCCTTTGTGGATCCTGATGATTAGAAAATACTAATGTACAGGAAAAAAAAAAAACAACCTAAATTGTTAATCAACAGAAAAAAGTAGAAATTCAACCCCAAATGTATAGGGTATTGAACTACATCCGAATTCTCTTCCTAAAAAGACAGAGTAATACAAAACACTTCAGCTATCATCAAGTTCATTTGCCCAAACAATAATAATTTGGTGAGACATTTCATGATAATTACATGCTCCTAAACTTAAAAGAAAATGAAAAGCACTCCAAAGTACAAATTTAAAAACCTTTAATCTCCTGGCACATTGCAAGACTATGAAAAAACCCAAACCCCACAATGTTCTAATAAACATAAGAAGAAAATCCACTAAGTCACACCTTAGACCTCACACATTATTTTCTCAAATTATATGGGCGGATTAAAGCAATCATTTGTTTTCTAAATAAGACTTACCCAGTGAGCAGTAACTGCTTACACTACTGAGAACATAAATCATACTGAATGTCAAAAGAGTTTGGGCGCAGCTTTGTGAAAGACTGTAAAGATTTTCCATGTCCCCTACCAAACTAGTTTTTACCACTCTCCTATAAACTAGGAATTTGTAAAAATATTAAGCCCTTTTTAAACAGTGTACCTTAAAACTGTGATGCAGGATTTTTGATTCAAGTTTAGCATTATCTGATATTTCATTCTTGTTCACATAAGACCTAAAAAAGTTACTTTCAACATAAAAAACAAAACAAAAATGAAGTATTTTAAAGTTAAAATATGCCCTAAAATTATCTTCATGGTCTAGAAATCAGTTTTATTTATGATCACACAAGGTTTCTTTTTCCAGTGCTTTATATCTAAGAATAAGCACTGGAATGACAAATTGTATCTGACTTCACTCAGTTTTATTCAGGAAAATTCAGAATTATTAATTACTAAAAACATACATGAGGATTTGCAAGATTTGCTTACAATGCAGTTCTTAGGTAATTCCTGCCTCAAGACTATCTCACTTCTAAATCAGCTGAATCTATCTAATAAATAACCTTCTAGGAAAGATTCTCCTCCTTCAACACTGAACAATATATTCATTATGTCATTAGTGTTTCAGAACCTGTCGTTTCATTAGAAAGATCACTTTTCTGTGACATACGTGAAACAGCTGGAGGATTTTAATTATACCACCTAAAGACAGTTAATCTCTAAATTATTTAAATATCTAAATGTAAATACAAAGAAACTCATGAAGTTGGTCATAGTTACAAGTACAAAGCCGAAGGCATTAGATCTCACAATTAGGCAAGTGGCGAGGTCTCATAGCTGCTACTACACGTTCTGTTAATGTACTCATATGTCTGCATAATAACTTACTATGTATATGAGCCAGCTCTTCACACCACTTCTTCATCATCTTCTAATATCTCTCAGTGAAGAAATAAAAGGGTGTGTTGGTGTGTGTTTATTGTATGTCATTCTGCAGGACCTAACACAAACTGTATCCTCTGCATTTGTTACCTCTAAATTCTCTTTACTGCAAACACTAAAACCAAACACCTTAATGTATTAATTTTTTAATTTTTTCCACTACGTTTTCCTGAAAGATCGATTTTTAGCACATCAGAGAAAAGAGATGAAGAATCTTTGAATTATTAACTGTTCTATCTTTGCTGAAAGGAACATTCAGGTGAGGATATTTTTGTTTGTTTGGTGGTGGGGTTTTGTAGATGGGTTTGTTATTTTGCAAACTACAAAATTTACATGGGAAATGGTGGGAAGGACGAAATAGAGAGTATAAATTAAACTTCATATTTAGAAACTGAATTCCAGAATTAGCAGTTACAGAATCAGATCGTGCTCTTCTTTATGGCTCTGCACTGATCAATGCCTATTCAGCTACCTTTAAACTGCTTTTCACTGGAAACAGTTTTAGATGCTGAAGTAAACATTGTAACATTGACTGTTAATCACAGACTCACAGAACAGTTAGGGTTGGATAGGACCTCCGGAGATCAGCAGGTTAATCTCATCCTAAACACTGTTTCTCAAAAAATGAAAACAACAACAACTAGAAAAGGAATACAGTAACTCACCTCTGCACCCCATATGGCCTTTCCAGGATAGGTTCCTTAAATGGGGGTGGAATATGGCCAAAATAATCTGGATAGGCCACCTCTGAATATTCTGGAATAGACTTTGTGTCCTTTACCATTTCAATATAAAGATCACAGTCGTGAACTGGTGATACATCAGAAACTTCAAGTATGACCTGTTCCCCTGACGAACTAGATCTGGAATCTTCCTCCTCCTCTGAATCTACTCCAGTGCAGCAGAGTTTTCCCAGCTGGACAGATGATCCTTCAAAGAGGCTACCTCCACAGGGTGAAACATGTTCACAGGGTTTACTACAAGCAAGGGTGGTAAGGCTAGCTTTGCTTTCCTTCTTTACTACACACTCCATCCCATAATATTGATCATTTTTTGCGCTGTTCTGGAGACTGATTCTGTCCAAGCCTTTCACAATTTCTTGGCTTAGACACTGGCATGATGGAAGCATGTTCCTTTGATCATTTTGCTGATGTAAACTACTGTCTTTCATACTATCTTTCTTTGGTAGTTCCAGAAACACTGGCCTTCTATTGTATTCCTCTGCCAATAAAGGATTGCTCTCCTTCAAAGCAACTCCTTTTGTTGACTGGTTTGTTTCAGCAGAGTGCTCCTCACCGGCTGTAGGAACAACAATAGGTCCACTCAAATTTGCATCAGGTACAAAAGGCTTTGGTTCCTTGGAAACTAAGTCCCATTCCTTAAAAAACAAAGGTGAAAAAAAATTTTAAAAATTATTAGCAAAAAAAAAACTAAACAGTTGCCAAGTTTAATTTATCTTAGAAACATTTCTGTCCTTCTTCTTGTAGTAAGCTTTTGAATAATCCAAAACACGTCATTTAAAACGTGACAGCTATGTTATAAGCGATCAAAGCAATGAAGCTTCATCTTTTACAAGAAAGCCTTAAAGCAATATACAAATAGTTATTAATAACAAAGTATAAAGTCGATGCAATTGCCCAGATATTTTAACCACCTATTTTGAGTAGGTTCACAGCATTTAAGGAAATACCTAATACAATGAGGCTCTCAAAAATCTGTCATTTCTTATTATTTTACTTTTTGCTGTGTGAAATAATCAGACATAAGAAGACAAAGTTTTCCTTTACATCTGCCCACCCCTTCCCAGTTAGACTGAAGCACCCATAACACCTAAATAACCTAGGATATAGCACTCTCATATGTAGGTCTAGAACTGCAGACCCATGTTTCTTGGCTAGAGGAACTGTCCACCCAAAAAACCCCATCAAAGTATATTCCAGAGTCAACCTGAAATGGCCAGAAATGTCCTGGGAATTGTATGCTTTACCTGAAAGTTTTCTGAAAGTTCCGGGAAAAATTTCTCATACATTTTCAATTCTTCTATGGGTCTTCCTAATTCCTGTCTAGGTTTCAGTTTATTAATATCAGTCTCGATATCATCATTCTGAAAGATCACCAGAACAAATTAATCTTGCATCCAAAATTAATGAACTTCTACAACTTTAATCTAAAACATTCCCCTTTATCCTGATACAGCCATGTTTTAAAAGACAAATCCACTATTTTAAAATTAGCTGAACTGCAGCTTTCACCATGAAGATTTAAGCTGCTCAGTTTTATTAGTATGCTTAAGCCTACATTTCAACAGAAATATTACAAACAACTCAATTTTCTTGCTTTCATCCAAATTTATTATACACAGATATCAGACTTTATAAGAAATCTGTGTGTATTCCGACCACTGGAACCTGGAACACAGAAACTTCATCTGACTGCAGTGACAATGAAATACTGCTTCTATGGAAGATACTCCCTTCATCAGGACTCATGAGATCCTTGAATAAAATGGGTCTTTCCAATTAATGGACAGACAATTCTATTAACTCCTAAATACATGTAACACAAAAATACAGAATAAGGCAGTTCTAAACAAATATCCATCCATGTCCCAGCTGGCACTTCAAGAACAGAATATCTTCCCAAAGTGGTACAACAGTGACAGGTCTGATGCCTACCTCTACAGCTGGCTGAACTTCAGTTACCTTGCTGAAACATTGATCTAGTCAATCCCAGTCCAGAACGATGGAAAGTTAGAGCAGCTCCTACATATGGACCAGCTTATGTGAGAAAAGCAGGCTGAGAGAAGTCCAGGCTGGGAACAGAACACTGCTAAAAAACAGTGGTTCTGTTCCACTGCACTCCAGACACACCGAGTGTGAAGCAAACAGATTTTGATAAAAATGCTGAAGCAATCTGAACAAGAATGGTTGGTATTTTCAAGCAGCGCTGACCTTCTTTAAGTTTCTGAAGCTTTTTTAATTTTAGAAATTGCCCTGAAAACCTCCTCAAACTGCTTTGAACACTTAAAATATGCTTATATACATGATCCAAGCAACTTAAATAAAAAATTGCTATACCTGACTTTTGCCTATTAATTTTGTCTCTACCAACCTTAAAATGTTGGTCCTTGTCATCATCATTTTCAATTTCAATTTCTGATTCTGTTTCAGCATCATCGTTATCATCACTTTCATCTACTACATCATCCACTACAATACAAAAAAGTTTTGTAAGGCAGATTATTCATTTAATCCAATTATACATGCTCAAAGAAGATTTTCTTAGGTTCTGGGTTGTTTTTTGTTTTCGCTTACCACTTCAAAAAAATGTGAAAACCAAGTAGTAAACAAACTACTGCTGGGGGTTTTGTTAGGTTTTCTCATTGAGTGTTTTCCATGCAGGAAATTTGCTGATTGTCAATAAAGGCTCACTCAGAGGTTTACAAATTACGCTGACTTTCTAGTGTATTCAGAATGACTACAGGTATTGCTTTTACAATACGGACTATACATGCTTACACTTTAAATAAACCCAGACCTCTATCCACCCCACATTCCACATGTCTTTTAATATAGAGCTTTTTCCTTTTAAAGCACATTCTATGTAGACTATTTCCTTAGGTTTTTCACTTATTTTTATAACAGATAACAAACCTATTAAAAAACCATATCATTAGTTCACCAGACTAGGAAGTTTCTAAATAGGTATTATAGAATCCCAATCTACTGTATTAAGCAGAGATTCACTTTCTGTGGATTTTGAAACACACTTCTAAATCTATTTTCTGCTTTGAAGACAAAACATAAACAAACTTTGAACTCCTCGCGTCTGACCCACATGAACCCCAATAGGAAAACTTACTTCTTTCAGACTAGGATCACATTTTGTTTCAGGAGATACTGTGCATAAAAGATATTAATAAGACTGACTTTGCCTCTTCATTTTACAATAACTTTCTGACAGCAACTTCATAAGCTGCTAACCCAGGTCTGAAGCTGTTTCACCATATATGAATATGTATTAATTATCTAAAAATAACGTAAAGGGTTCACAATAGGATGAATCGATTTCCTACAAGGAACCATAAAAATGCTTTGCAGTAAAGTGTTTCCTAAGAGACTGCAACAGTCCAAGAAAGCAGCTTTACTTTCTCATCATGCAAATGAAGGAATAACCACAATAATATAAAAAAGCCAGTGCTTCAAATGGCACACATTAATCTAAATTCACCACATCCTGAGTTACCAGACCAACAGAAAGAAAGGAAGGAAGGAATACATGCTCCTGTAAGACAGGATGTACATTATAACATGTTTCATAAAGGACAATGTATATGCTACATGAGTTAAAAGGAGACACCATTTAAGTTTATATACAGCCTATTCTTTACACTTCAGAGTTTAGTGAACATCACCTTTTAGTTCCTGTTTTCTCTTTTATTTTATAACAACATGTGTGTGGACAAAACTTCCATCACTTGACATTAGAAACTGGTGCTCCACACTAACAATCACAGACCCTTTGCCAGCTGGGAAGAGTCTCGGAGTCCTTTTAGCAGAGAACACAAGTAAGTGCAATGGACTCCACCTTACATAAAGCAGCATTAGACACACTCAAAGACAAAGTATTATAAAATTACCATACCATCAGGAGGCAAATTGTACAGCTGAGCCACAGGACCACTGGCAGGAATAACTGGGAGTTGGAAATGGAAAGCACTTTTAATAGTTGGTAAAGGAAGACGGTTTTTGGGAAAACATTTTCTCATTATGAGGCTGGATGTATTGACGAGGGGATCAAGAGTTCTTACTGCAAGGCACTCCTATTAACAGGAAAATGAAGAAAAGGGAAGTACTTCTGAAACTAATAGTCAAACTACATTTGTTATATTATTTACAAAAAAATTTGTTCATGTCTTCTTTGAAGGACAGAAAAACTTCTACCAACTCAAATTCACCTTTTTTAAAAATCCAAACTTCAAAATTAAGAGGCATTTTCACCCCCTTTTTTAAAACTAAGTTCAACCACCTCTCCCAGAGATAGCCACAGCAAAATAATAGCAAATACAAATTTAATTCTGTACTCTTTCATTCTGTTTCACTCTGGTACGGAAAATAATCCTTACTCCCATAATCAGGAAAGACCACGAATCTCATAAAAGAAATATGACAAACTTGTGGTCATAGCCAAAGAGGCAAAAACAACATAAGAAAACCCAATCAGGATAAACTTACTTGTGAAGTGTTGTAAAGAATTTTCATCCCATTGGCATCAATAAATGCTTTTCTTCCCAATTTGATGTTTGTAACACTTTTAATGCACTGTAACACTCCTTTACGTATCAGCATGTATCTATGTCGACTATCGTGACGGTGCCAATCAACATAAATCGTTAAAAGCACCTGCACATATCCTCTGTCTACTGCTTTCCTGGCATTTGTTTCTTTGCAAAAAAAGTTAGGAAAGAAAATTAAAAATTGTCCAGTGACTTCAAATCAATGTTTAAATTACTATTTTTATACAAGTAACTGAATTGTTTCATTTTGAGTAGTATTTTAACCACACTTAGCAGAGTTTTACATCAACCCAAACAGAAATGACTGAACAATTGAGACCAGTATTCTAAACTTCATTCTTAGAACATTGCATGTAATTTTCATGGTTTACCAGAAGAACAGCATGCATTACACTTAAAGACAATTGTAAGATGCTATCAGCTAGCAAATTAAAAATGAAAAGTGTTTCTACTAAGCATATCTATCACTATCCACCTACACTGTGTAGATACAAGATTTGAAAGAAATTCTTTTCACTTACAATCCATAGAGTTTTGCAACTATCACTCAAATTTAATAAGATTAAAATACTTCTACCCCAAATACTGGGTAATCAGTATGAGAACTGGAATATACAATAATTAATGTTGTTATGAAAATATTTACTTATATGAAGTGTAAGAAGTTACAAGTGAAAACCACTAAGGTGAAGACAGCCCTAAATAAATGCACAAGACCTCCTGCTTTAAAGACACGCTTTTTGAACACTTCATTGTCCTCCCCAATATTAAAGTTTAACAGCCAATTTACAGAATAGAATACTAACTATTATTTGGAAATATTTCTTTCCCTAAATTTCCCAAGGAGAAATTGCAAAATGTGTAAATACACAACCTTGTAAGACCAAGGTATCACACTGAATAAACATGAATAAACTCAGCACCCTGTGATAGTCAGTACAGAAATTTTCTGCCATTTGTCTGAAATGGTTTTCTGCAAATCTAATCACACCTCAGTTCTTATCCAACTTCACTAAAACTACTAGGAATGCTTTTAACATAACTGTTTGGAGAAGAGTTTTTAATTCCTTGCTAGTTACAATCCTGGTTCAAAATCTGCACAGATGACATTTGTGAGGATCAATTGCCGCTCGCTGAGACAGTCCATTTCTGGAAACACATCATTGGTTTTGCTACCTTTAATTCCACTTCATGAACATCACTGACAGACCTGTTATTAGGACCCAAATTCTAATTACTCAGAAAGATACTGAAGAACACCTGTGTTTTCCATAGCCATCCAAAAGATATTTTCAGTTGTATGTGTAAAAAAGATGTGCAGAACTTAAGCTATAGATATCCATTACTGAAGGGCTGAGGTGAGTCAGTGTAAAAAGATATTTCTCCACCTTGGATCCAGATCAGTTCTGCCAAAGCAGTGCAGACTTTCTGCTGCATAACTGATGAAACAGTAACTAATTATTAAACACAGATGTACATACAACATAAATAAAGCACCAGAGACTGCAGATTAAACTTATTTCTAGGTTTCCTAGCCTTTATTTTGTTTAGGCCACTGAGTTTTACTGTCTGTTGATATACGCACACCCCCCCATATATAGCTCACACAGACAGTTTCTTGTAGTCAAACACTTACTTGATTTTAGCAATGCAGCAAGTGTGTCTAAAGCAACCCTGTCAACATAACAAGAAAAGTCAAAACAGCAACCAACCAGTAAGCTTAATCTACAACACTGTAAAACTATACAAATTACTTACCGCTAACAGATTTATAGAGTCTAACCTCACGTTTTCCTAGTTGCACTGTAGCACAGACTTCACTTTCAAATTTTATTTTACTAAAAGATCATATATCTCTGCTATATCTGAAGTCTGATGACAAAACTTAAAAATATCAATGCCATGGCTATACAAACTTCCACCTTTTACAAAAACACCGCGACAATGTAATGTTTATGGCTGACACTCACCAGTTGTGATACTCTGAAATTCATGTCTTTGTTAGCAGCAGAATAAGTACTTTGACAAAGTAAAGGACACTATTTTAGAAAACTGTAGGTCAATACTGGCAGTGTATGAATATATTGAGGAGCAATGCCCACCAATCTGCACTACAAGATGGTCAGTGTGAGATTTTTCTTGTACCCAAATATCTTCTCTCAATCAAATTGTACAACTTGAAAATGTATATACTTATTTTTCCGCTCTTTGTGAAGACAGACTTCATGTATCTGATTTTAGACCATAAACAAGGATATCATGATTAGTCACATCATAGATTAGTAAGTTCATATGCAGAATTTTAGCTGGGCCTTAAAGGAGCAGGATATTCTTTTTGAAAGATACTCCTGTGACCACAAATACCAGATTTTGATCACATAATACTACTACTTTTGTACTGAAGCTAGAATATGCACAATATGAGATTATTATTTTGCTAACCAGATGAAAAATTTAGTTTTCCACATGTATGTACTTCAAAAAGGTGGAATATATAAAGAAAGGGCTTTATAGCCTTCAGTTACATCCACTTAACTATTTTTTTACCCTAAATTCACCTAAAAAACCCAACCCAAACCAACAAAAACCCCAACCAACCAGCTGAAAAACCCCCAAACCTACCAACCACCACCAGAGTGGGAATCTAAAGTCACCACTTCCAGCTATACAGTGAATGTTAGTTTTTTTAGCACAATAGCCCACTAGACCGATATTGCTGGGGCTTCCCGTTCTATGTTTTATGTTCTTGCTCTGGTTGTCTATTTGCTTTGCAGAAAAACAGAAAGAAAATTCTATTACCAAATAAAAGAGATAGTGTCACACTAAAAGCACAAAGCAGATCACAGAATATGCTGAGTTGGAGGAGACCCACAAGGATCACCAAGTCCAGCTCCTGGCCCTGCACAGCACCATCCCCAAGAGTCACACCATGTGCCTGAGAGCATTCTCCAAATGCTCCTGAACTCTGTCATGCTTGGTGCTCTAGAAACAAACTGAAAAATTATGAGATTGTCTTGATCTGTTTGTTGTGATTTGGGGATAACCACTGTACAGTTTCCACGCAGGAATATTAGAGAGAAAAAAAATAATATTTATATTATTTTACCCGTACTGCAACTGGTATTCAAATATTCAAACATTCAAATATTCAAACATTCAAATATTTTGTGTTACTCTACTGGGTAAACCTAAAAACTGTCATATTTGTGGTTCTCCTTCCCTTCACTTTAGCCATCAAATATTACTTGCATTTGATTTCTCTAATATTATTTTTCATTTACAAGTAAGTTTTGAAACAATATTCAAGGTTTTACCATATACTATATTAAAGAAACCTTACTTACTTCATAAGGCTAGTGTTCTTTTTACTAAAAGGGCCAATGATCTTAAACATCAGTTCTACTACTCCATTCTTTCCCAAAGATACTGCATTCACAGCTGGAAAAGTTAAAAGCAATCCATTTTAAGATAATATAGTAAGAAAGGCAAAAGAAAAAAACCCCCAAAATATACTCAAAACTAAAATTCGCACAAGTTAATTTTGAAGTACAAAAAATGCTAGACATTTTTATGTTTTAAGACATACAGTGACATGCAGACACTACTCTGCACATAATTACCATAATAATCCATTCCTGATAAAACTCGGAAAAGAAGAAAAACTTACTTATTATTTTACAAATCAAATCATGTATTATTTCCAATGCAGGTTTCTGCTTTCTTTGATATTAAGATATAAGACAAAAAGAATTTTCTTCGAAGAAATTCAGTTTATCAAAACAGTGGGTTTTCTAAAATTTCAAGTCTAATAGGTTCTGTGACTTGCTACTATCCTTCAGTATTCGGATAAACAGGTATATTCACCAGGATTTGAAATCCAACAGTCTGCTATAAAATTCAAAAATGCCAATTGGTATAGCTTTCCTGAGCTACACGTTATAAATGTATGTTCTCAGAAAAAAATTATGAAAATAATCTATTTGAAAGGGAGCAAATTAAAAGAAATTATCCTAAGACCTATGTTAGAGAAATACATGCTGAAAGTATACGTTTGAAGTCCAACAGCCAAACTGCTGAAATAGGCACAGAAATTCAATTCCTGACTGAGTTTAGCAATATGTACTCCTAACAAAGTAGGAAGAGAGCAGCTAAGAATTGACTTCAATATAATAAATGCTGTTATTTGTATAGAATTTAGTATGTGAACCCAAGTGGCAATTTCATCATCATTAGCAGCAACATCATACCAGAATCTAAGAAAAGTTAGGACTTATTCTAATAGTAACTGTACACAAACTTTAGGAAGTACTGTTCATCAGAATATTATGAACTACTACTTTTTCTGTTTACAAAGAGTGGGGAATACAAAAAGATAGAACTGATCCAAGAAGAAGTCAAATTAGAGACTCAGTCCCATTTCAGGATGAAGTAAGATTTCAGCTAAGCAATGTAACTAATGTAACTGCATGAAACTCTTCAATTTAGAAGCATTTTACCTCATTATCAGACAGTTCAACAGAAATAAAGCTTCAACTTTTTCAAAGTATTAGGGCTTTACGAATTATAGGTGCTCATGTGAATGACCTTGAAAACACAATCTTACAGATCATCAAATCAATTCTCTGGAGGGAATGTGGTTATATTTTCAACTTCTTGCACTTATTTAAGAGGCTTAACAACCATTTCGAGCTCAAATGAAAAAATTAAGAGCATCTAACAGACAGTAGAGATACAGCAAGAACCACAGTATTTTCACCAGCTTCCTACTGCCTGCCCAAACAACTAGGCTCTTGTGGAAGAATATTAGTCCAATAGTGGAGAGTGGAGCTCTTGAACAAAAGGAATAAGGAAAAGGTTAAATTAAGAAATAATTAGGTTAAACTAAAATATTTTCTGTTTGAACCAAGTTTTAAATTGGTAATAAAGAAATAAATATCAGAAATAAAAAACATGAGCATGAATAACAAAGAGAAAAATTATTTAACTCAAAGTGCTTCTGCAAGCACAGTGTTAGTATTTCTGGTTTAGATCTTTAAACATCAGCATTTATGCAAATCAGATGGGTCAAAATTACACACATCCAATGGCACTGGTTGAAAAAAAAATTTCTAGAATTTAAGCAATTTGAGGATATAATAAATAAAATTCTCAGAAAAAAAGTATTTGAAATAACTAACATTAAACAAGCATTCACAGTCGATATTTTAACCTTATCTAGATAAAAAGCTGTACACACAAGAAAGAAAATAATTTTCTGCAATACTTACAGTTGGTTGAGTAAACTCTTAGTACTTGAAGACATGGCAATATCAGCCTGTGGTTCTGCAAATTCTGCTTCACTAAATTCAAGGATATGTTTAGGGCACCATTTATTCTTGCTTTCACACCAATCTTCTTGTCTGACATTAAAAAAATACAAGATCAGTCACACTAATTTTGAAATTCTAATTTAAAAAATAGAAGTTAAATGACTGAATTGCTTGTAGTGATGTCAACTCAGCATACCTACTTTCCACCATTCTTTCCTCCCCTCTAATTTACCCCTCCTTTTTTTCCTCCCTTACCACTTCTGAGTATGTGGATGCTTACATAGTAACAGGGAAAAAAATTATTAAGTTTCATTTATAAAACTGTAATTATTAAGTCATAATATCACCTTTTGGACCAATTTTTGCAAGAAGAGTATGAAGAAGCACCATTAATTCTTCATTTGGTGGAGAGTCTTTACTGGCAGTCAAAAGCAGTTGTAACAAGATCTGTGTCCCTCCTTTGGTGACTAAGACGCTTGCTCTCCGACCACCACCTAGAAATTAAAATTGAACTGGTATGTCTATAGCCAAAGAACAATTAAATATCTAAGATACAGTTATCATGAAGTTAGTTTTCAGAACAACAATATTTTCTTTATATGTGACTGCACTATGCAAAGACTTGCTGGACTTAGACTTACAGGAACATAAATTATTGTGTAGCATTATTTGAAAGGTAACTGCAGTCTTTATGTTCTTTTAATTCTGCATATCAATCCACTTCAGCAAACAACAACAAATAAAAATCAAAATAATAATAATTTTTAAAAACCACAACAGCAGTAAAAAATAACTAGCCAAAACCAAAAATATCTGAAGAAGAACGCACAAATATAATCAATTATTACCTCCTAATGAAAACTTACCAACTGAGACTACCTCAATGAGAATATTCAATATATTTAGAATAGTTTGAGGATCTTTTGTATTCTGCAATAAAAAAAGAGACAGATCTTTGTTTAACATAGCAGGCTAATACAATGGCTTAGATAGTTACAGGTAGGAGAAACTGCCACCATGAAACCTAGTAGAACTTAGGATGTACCCACCCAGGTAACCATCCCACTATGCAGCCTGAATTAACCACAAAACCGATTAAAATCTACTTTGTAGCATGGCATATCAATTAGAACTCATAGGTGAAAAGCAATTTCTTTGAGTATCTAAACATAATGGAGAGAAATTCACAAGTAGGTTACTTAAAGACAGTATCTAATCATTACAGACGAACACAAGTTTTGAAGACTCCATAGGATAATAACGTATTTCATAATACAAATATAATAATAAATACATACATTTCATAATGATAAAATGCAAAACTTGCTATGCACCCATAACCACACAAATTAAAAGATTTTACCTCTAGGGTTGACAGGATAACTTCTATTCCAGTGGAGCCCTTAGAAGTCATCTCCTTCCTGGTTTTTTCTGTCAGTGAGAAAAAGACCAATACTGGCTTGCAGCAAAAACATGTTATCATCTACAAATTGCTGAGAAAATCTACACTGTAAATAATTAAATCTATTAAAAACTCCATATATGTATATAAAACTAAGTAAAAGACTTAAGAAATTTTAAAACTAATTTTTGCTTTCACTTGTTCAACAATCTTGTCATGGTCTAGGAAAAAAAACTGTAAAGAAAAATAGCAGTAAGAAGTTTCTTTCAGATACTTCTATTTCTCATATATACACACAAACACACGCATATATACATACTAAGTGAACTATTACTTACATTATAGCTGTTTGACAATACAAAATGTACTCAGCACTACCAATACTATACTAGATACCATTAAACATGGTCTTAAACAGATACCTTCAAGAATCAGCAACAGAAACAGATGGATAAGCGAGTTCACTAAACAAAAACTAAAGTCCAGCAAAGCAGATACAAAAAGGAAGGGTCAAAAGGGAAACTACTAAAACCAAAAAGCTTAGATAATTACCTTGACTCTGAACCAGATGAAGAATCTTTGAGGTAACATATCTAGCATTGTCTGATTCTCCTAATACAGAGTCCAAATTGATTTTCTCCAGCTGTGACAGCAAGGATATAGTCCGAGAATTGGCAGAAACACTACAAGATATAATTTTTCCATCTAAATCAGAGAAAGAAACAAACCCTAACAACAGAAACTCCATTTCAGAGTAATGGGTGTGCCTAATTCACTTCCATATTTTATCTGCATTGGAAAATGGTCTTAATTCTTCTTAATTCTGGCAAATTTACAGATTTTGGAAAGCCTGCATTGCAGCAGACTAATTGTATGTAACAGCATCTCCAAGAGCAACTGCGAACAGAGAAATCAGTTGCAGCAAGTAAAATCCAGCTATGGGTACAAATGTTGTTTATCTATGTCACCTAGAGTAACTTACATTTAATAATTCATGTTAAGTGACAAGCATACTCTATCAAACCTGCCATTCAAGCAAAACCTGGCTGCAAACAGTCTGAAAGACTGTTTGTCTCACAGGTTGTCATTTCAGAAGTGGAAGAAAAGAATGTCATTCATAAAGTGAGCAAACTAGCATTCACCAGTTGAAGAAAAAGAACACCATTTTGAAGAAAAAATCTCTGGAAGGTTTCCAAAATTATCATCAGAGTTTGGATTCAGTTTGAATACAAGGATATTTCGGCCTGCTGTCATGGGTTGACACCAGCTGGATGTCAGGCACCCACCAAAGCCACTCACTCACCCCCCACTGTGGCTGGACAGAGGAGAGAAAATTTAATGGAGAGTTCATGTGTTGAGAAATGGACTGGGAGAGATCACTCGTCAAATATCATCACGGGCAAAACAGGCTCAACTTACAGATATGAAGTGAATTAATTACTAACAAAATCAGAGCAGGATAAGGAGAAGTAAATTAAGCCCCTAAAAACACTTTCCTCCCCACCCCTCCCTCCTTCCCAGCTCTACCTCCTACCCCAGCAGTGCTCAGAGCCAGGGAATGGGGGTTTTGGTCAGTTCATCACCCGTGACTTCTCCTGCTGCTCAGGGGGAGTCCTTCCCCTGCTGCACCATGGGGTCCCTGCCACGGGAGACAGTTCTCCACGAACTTCTCCCTTGTGAATCCATCTCATGAGCAACAGCTATCTGTGAACTACTGCAATGTGAGGCCATCCCACAGGCATTAGCACACCTCAAACTGCTGCAGAGTGGGTCTCTCTTCCATGGGGTGCAGTCAGTCGAGGACAGTCTGCTCCAGTATGGGAGCAGGGCCCCTCTCTCCATGGGCCTCCTACGGCATCACAGCCTCCTCTAGGCATACATCTGCTCCAGCATGGGGCTCCTCCACAGGCTGCAGGTGGATCTCTGCATCCCCCTGGACCCCTGCTGCACAGGCACAGCTGCTCAACCATGGTCTGCACCACAGGCTGCAGAGGAATCTCAGCTCCAGTGCCTGGAGCACCTCCTGCCTCTCCCTCTGCACTGACCTTGGTGTCTGCATGTTGATTCTCCTCTCACATGTTCTCACTCCTACTCTGGCAGGAAAATTACAACTGCACGCCCCATCTTGTTTTGATTTCTTCTTAAATTTGTTACCACCATTTCTGATTGGCCCAACCTTGGCCAGCAACATATCCATCTTTGGAGTCACCAGGAATTGGCTTTGCTGCACATGGAGGAAGCTTCCAGCAGCTTCTCACAGAAGCCACCCCTGTAGCCCCCCACACTACCAAAACCAGGCCAAGCAAACCCAATATACCTGCCAACAAAAAACTGCTTTCAAAGTGTATTTTAGTATAGGACACAATTTCAATCCAGGCATTCATATAGATAGGTAGATTATAAAGAAAGAATTGCTGTAAGTATTTATAGTATTCTAAACAGAGTCAGCCCAGAAATTGTTTTATTTTTCTCTACTTTAAGATCATAACAATTATTCAGAATGGTTTTGAGATTCACATTCCTACATGACAGTAATTTTTAAACAAATGTTTGACATTTTAATTGTAGTCATGCAATTAACTACAGGAAAACTATAACTTCCATGCATTAACTACCTTTTCTTTTCATTCATAAGAGTCCTACAATAATCAACAACAATTCATTTTGCACACACACTGCTCTACCTGCAATAAAACTAAAACCTACTACATTAGCTTTATAAATACAGTCAGTTTTGTTTACAACGATGAGGAATTATTACTCCTTGATTTGTATCTTACTTCCATGTAAAGGTTTCACATTTACAGTTAACTCTACTAAAATGTTAAAATCAAGGGAAAAAAGTAGCTGAGGACAAAGGTTATACTGCTAAGAAAGTAAATTGATATGAAAGCTGCTGAGGAAACTGCTTCCACCACTTTCACTATTCCACATTGACATCTAAATGAGAAGCATAGCCAAAAATCAATTTCAGATTACAGATGATACTTACAAGCTGTTAACAACAGGAATAAGAAATTGTCATATTAATACATAATAATATATTAAATTATTTGATTAATATTTAATTAATTACTATTAAATAAATTAATAAATTAAAAATTGATTACTTAAATAGAAGTAATTCTGAAGTAAACATATTGCCTTCTCAGTTATTTGCTAGACTTTGAGATCAAAATATTTTTTTAATCTACATTAAATCTGTCTTGGGTGCTGAAACATTAATTTCCTTATATAAGTAAAGAATAATCACTCCAATCCTTTCTCATCATCCAACACCAGGCTGAATAGTATAAAGCTATTATTACCTGCACAAGTTTTGTTTTGCTTATTTCTCCTTCTCTGTTTATCCACTGAACTAGAAATGCTCCAAAATTAAACCAAGGTTCTAATGAAATCCACAAGCTCTATTGATCCAATACACAAATTGATAAACTTATATCGGATGTTATCTTCACCAGCTCCACAGCCAAAAGCAAGAGTCCAGCCAAATCACATACAAGCCAAGGTATAAAAGAACTGCTGCTTCTACTTGTGTGTCTGTGTGTGTGTGTGTATTTGTGTTTATCATTTCAGAGCAAACCTGATTTTTGACTGCTGCAGCCTGGAAATTTCAAGCAACATTGGCGCATGGAAGCAATTTACCATGTACAGGAGTTGGCATCTAATGTAACTTCTCCAAATGGTTACATTGGAGAAGCTTTAAAAATTTTAGGTAGGGTAAGTCATTCTCATTACGGTGTGGTATAACAACTTAAATTCTAAGACTTAAGAGTTGTAATTCCCTCCTGGGGACAGAGTTTTTATGAAAGGCAATAAGCACTTATTACAGCAGAGATATCTTTAGAATGGTTTAAAAAACATTTTAAATTTTTTTTTTATTCATCTTGTAAAAAGTCTTCCAACATAAACACAGCCAACTACAGTTCATGTCTTCAGCATACGTAATAATCCTTGAAAATTAACACCAGCCAATGCCAAAATATAATTTAAAGTCCTGATTTCCTCTTCATTATGGCTAAGTTTTCTTCTTACAACAAGAATTATACTCTTATTTACCAATATTCTACATTAATATACATAGTGGTTATAAAACTATTTGACAGTTTTCAATGCCTGCACAGTAAATCAAAAAGGCTGTAGGACAGGAATTACGGAAGCCAGCCAAACATACAGGAGCAGAGTCAGTAATACTGCTGTGACAACCCATTTGACTTAAGTACAAAATGAAAGCCCAAGTAATGAGACTCTCTCATATTTGTAAAGCAATTACATATGTTTTGACCAATGAACCATTCGGGATCCAAATCTAGAAGACAGTTCTCCAAAACAGAGAGGCACCATGGAATTCAGTATTTTCAATCCAACAGCAAGAAACAGTCAGAATAAACTGTGTCCTGTCAGAGGTATGTTTTCTCTCAAGCTGCTGACATTGCAGAACCTTGAATGAATACCCCAAACACTGTGGTCAGACTTTCATGGTGACCGGACATAGAGACACAGCAGGATCCAAAGACTCAGGAGGAAGAGCCGACTCTTTCCCATGCTTGGACTGCGAGGGCATAAAAGCCCAGGGATTCCTTTGCTGGTAGTCAGTCCTCGGAGACACCAGCTCAAACTGTTTCTGAGTAACTGCACCATGAATAAATTGGTCTGTGGAATGAGACATCTGAGACTCTGCTAAGGGAAACCTGGTGTCAAACTGGTATGCATGCAGTGCAAACCAGTCACAAGAATTCTGACTGGAGTATCCAATATATATTTGAGTCATCACCTGTCAATCTAGAAGAGGACTAACTAAGTCCACTCAGTCAAAAGCCATTGTCAGAAGGAATGAGATGACCCAGACCAACTTCATACACACACGCAGCTGTCCAGGTCTCTGGCTGCAGTGAGGGCCTGAGCTTGTCACTGATGGCGGAGGGCACTGGAGACAATATGAGACTAGTTTTCCCACAAGGTAAAGAACCCTTCTTGTTACTAGAAGTGACATTTTTCACCCCACCCATTCTAAAGGCTTCTCAGAAGAGCACACTGAGGGTTACACAGAGTCTCTATTACCTTTCATTACTAAAAAACATGACTAATGAGCAGCAGGAGAAACTTCATAACACCATAAAAACTATTCTCTTCAGATTCGGATAAACACCACAGCTGCTCTTCATGACATATATATGCCAAACCAGTCTTTGACGACATAGAAAAATGATTCAATAATCAAAGGCAATCTCATTGTAACACTTCCTATCCCTTCATTTTAGAGGTTTTCTCCCTGAAGTTTCTTAACATTTCTGGCCCTTCTTACTACAAATGCGACTGTCCTTTATCCGTTCCAGTGACATACCTCTCTAAGCACAGTATCTTGCACATATTTTCATCAAATATTCTTAACCATTTTCTACATTTCATAAGAGTATTTTGAAACCATTTGGTCCTCCAGTAGTTTTGCAGATCTTCCCAGCTTCAAGCTGTCTAATTTTATCAACAACTTTCTTCTCTTAAAAGATCGTTAGCCAAAAAACAGAATATTTCCCATCATTAGCTGTGAACAGAAAGAGAAAGAGCACGTCCAGAAATAAACTGTGCACCATTTCCTTCTGACAGCCATCAACTACCACTGGCCCAGTATCCAGTCATTGCTCTACTCTGTCCAAAGACAATCAATAATTATTATTCTGGGTTAGATTTAGACTTTCTTTAAGCATCTTGAGGTGAACTTTATCAGGCTTACTTGATCCTGTACAATTCATGTCTCCATAGGCAGGAAATGCTTTTTTCATCCCACATTCAAATGCCACAGTTCAAAATGCCTCTCACACCTCCACTTTGCTTGCAGAAAGGAAGTGTTGAACACCCTTGCCATTATCTCAACTGTTACCAAAACTTACAGCATGATTCTAGCTAACCAGAGAGCTTTGTGGATTTCCTCCTTCCCTGGTCAGGAAAGCTACAAGTAGGTAATAAGGAAGCATGCCCAGACAGGGAGGAACAGAGGACTTCAGGGGTTCACACTTGAAAGAGAACTTCCTCAACAAGCAAACATCTTCTCAAAGAAAGATTCCTCACTACAGGGATATTTCTTTCACTCCCAGAAGATTTAAGCATTGGAACTCTGATTATGAAGTGCTACATTCACAATCCTCCATTACTCACTGTATGCCACTTCCACTACAGAATTGTAGTAGTAGCTAAAACACATCATTGTAGCTTTCTAGGTGTCTATTCACAATGAGAAAGCTAACTCTCATGGCAGCCATGGCTGCTTATAAAAATTCAGTTATCTTAGAATGGTTTTTGGCTATTCCCTTTGCAAGGAGCCTTACAAAATATAATAGTCAAATGAAGGATGTCATCAGTTTCCCAATTGTACCTACTTCCTCTGAAACTGCTGTTTGCAGTCAGCCAGCTCACTGATGTATAAGGGAGTTTCTTCTTACTCCACAGCAAACAGATCTGTATTTTGGCCTGTTGTAGTGAGCGTTTAAAACCTATTTTCAACCAGGCAGGCTTCTAATGAGTTGCTCTGATTTTATTCCAATGCAAATAATTTCAAAATATTTTTTTTTCTCAACCACTTCCATAGTTACCAAGTAATCTTTAGAGAGCTGATACATCTGATTATTTCACGATTATCTCTGTACACAGAGTTACCATAACTTATTCATGACTTAGGCAACAAATGTTTTGAATTGCAGGGATGGAAACTCTCACTTTATAAGTAAAGAAGAACAAACGGCACTTAAGTAGCCACTCTGCAAACATCTAATATCCTTTGTGATAGTATATTTTCGCATTGTAATTTGTAGTATTTTCAAGAAGGCTCATTGCTGACAGAGAGTTTGCTTTGTTTATCGTAATGCCTAAGAGGCTAATATACCACAAGTAGAGAACATAAGAGTTTCTTTAGTATTTCTTTCGATCTACCCCTCAAAAAAACAGGAACGACCAGTCTTATATCAAGTTGTTCCACTCAAAGTCAGCAAAAGCAAGGATGATTCTACATACAAGAATTTAAATTTAAATTTTAAATAGATCCCAAGACACAAAACTAATTCACAGTAGAGCATGTTGTTCAAGAAAATTCACCCCCTCCAGCAGGAAATAATTGTTACTTCAGAAAACCAAGACTGAAGACAAAATTCCCAATTTTGCTGACTTCCCTTTTTTTTTTAATCTGATTAGATGGTTTGATTTAACAAGGTGGTTTAATCTGTGCTACCTTGAGAAAAAAGTAAGATTGAAAACCTTTAAATGGTTTCCTAATGCTTAACAGCCTTCCAGAGACAATCTCCTAAATTTCTCAAATGCTTGCTAAAAGAAGTCCACACGAAAATACAAACACAACTTTTCAATTTGACATCTTCTGCAGTCTCACTCTGGTTTGTCCTAGCTATGTGCTGGATTGCAGGACTGTTGCAGGATGACACACATCTTATGATAAATTCATGGCTTCTTACACAGTATTATAAGCTTCTTCTTTAATTCCTTCAGTAGAAATCACTTTGTGTTTTGCCAATATGTGTATGAAATTAAAATTTCAATTAAATTTAGTATGTATTTTATATCTTAACATGTCTAATACTAACTGAAAATTTAAATTTAAGAAGTTATTTATTAAATGTGAAGCTACTTTGTGCTAATCAATATTGACTCCCTCAGTGCTTCAGGACATCAGCTTACACATTCCTACTGGGGACCCATAACGCATATTTTATTTATCTTCTTATTAAGATAGACTGTTTTTTCACAAATCTCAAATAGCTTGATGTTGAGAGGTGACTATAGTTTCAAACTTACCTTTTTTCAGTTGATGTTTTTACTTTGTTCATATCGGAAATATGATTCTTCAAATCACCATCTCTGATAACCTGTAAGATATTAAACAATTACATATTATTGACATCTTTTGTTCTTTAAAGATGACATGCTGCTGCCATACTGAATGTCTCTGCACTAGAAATGCTAAATAAGTTCATTCACACTGATTGCATTTCTCCACTCTGTCACAAGCTCTTCTCCCTTCAAACTATTTGATCCAGCTTTTAAATAAACTACTGCATTCTACGTATGGAGTATGATTCTGCATTATAATTCAGTCCTACCAATGTTCAGAAAGCCTGATTACAATAAAACAGAAACTTACATCAGTCATTTAATAGGCATTATTTTCCTGTTCATGACAGAATTTTATCACGTAAATTTTTTGCTGAAGCCAGTAAATACACCTTTTAAACTTAATTGACAATGTTATGAGATGCCACAACATATGTATTTCTGACTGCCATTTCGTGTATCTATAGAATAACTAAAACTAGAGGCACAGTGAGAAACATGGAGTATTTGGTGTTCTTATTTAAGCAAGACCTGAATACATTTCTTGGACACAAACTATAAATCGTGCCAAGGACTCAATTTTCCAACCCATTTAAGGGCATAGTGTCCTCAGGGCACACTGCTTCCTCAAATGGTGCCTCCAAGCAATTAAGGTTGCAGTCTACAGGACCATTAACTGAACATCAGTACTTGCATTTGAGATCTAGTATGAATGACAAATACTCCCACTGTGAAAAAAACAGCATCCTCCAAGAGCACAGTGGTTAATTTAAAGGTAGAAGACAGAATAAAGGTGAAAACGGATGTTCACAGATATGGGTGCTGAGAATCAATACAATAAACCACTCTTCTCTTGGGAAATGCAGGCAAGAAATTCAGCCCACTACAGACACACAGCTGCCCCCCCATCCCCTTCTTCCCAAAGAAATGTGTAAAACCTCTCAAAAACCCTTATTCTTCAGCACATAAAAATAATCAGGTTTTTATTACTGGTAAATTCCACTCCATGAATGTTAAAAGCCTAAAGCAGATGAAGTATGAAGCAAGCTTATTTCCACACTTACCTGAAAGCAGAATCTTTTCCCAGCAGCCAGGAAGAAAATGCTTAACTTCTCACAGGAATTCCAGCTTGACTCAAGTTAACAGGTGTCCTAGGTTTGTCCAAGCACCCTTCAAGTGTAAACTCTCTCTTTAAAGAAACTTTAAAGAAAATAAATAGTTATAAGAGAAGAGCTGTGATCACCACAATACCGACAACTTTATGAATTATAAAGTCTGGATTATTCCAACCTGGTTGCAGGTCTTCCTGGGGGGAAATTAGACTCTAGGATTCAAGTAGCCAAGTGCTGTTTTGCTTGCAGCAAAAGTATGACCCGCTGTCATGCAGATGATGAACAGTCTGCCAGTGCCAATAGTGTCTATATATTATAGTGTAGTGAACTGCTCTACAAGTCGAGCCAGCTACTGAGCTGAACCATCTTGAACTGCAAGGTCTTAGTTTGTTTGTCTAAATTCACCACAAAGTATTTCAGTAAGCACTAAAGTGCTTACTGATGCTCCAGGTCAAGAGGAAAAGTCAAGTAAAAAAGAAAAAGCACAAGAACAAAACCAAAAAAAAACAACAAAACCAACAACCAGTGAGAAGGAGCAGGGCAAAAAATGAAAAGAGAAATGCACACAGCAGCAATCCAGAGAGTTGTGATGGAACACTTACGCACACTAAAGTGAAAAAAAAACTCTTTAACATTTTACTAGGTAATGCAAAAAAACAACTTCCAAATTAATTGAAAACTTTTAATATTACCCTTATTTTGAATAAACACTTGATAGAAAGCTAAAGGCAGGAGGTGAATGAATTTACACATATATTTTAAACAATGCCACTTGCCTGCCAGTGGTAGCACAGCAGACAAAAGATTAGCATCAGTTTGCTTGTAAAAGACCAACAACTGAATGAAAGCATCTCAGGCTGGAGGGGAGCAGAGGTGAGCAAGGAGTGTTGATCAGTTAAAACTCCAAGCTGATATATGCTGGATTCTCTGCAATCTCCCTTTGCCCTTTTACCTTGCCTGTGAAATGTTTTCTCATCCATTGTCCCATCTGCAGAGGGGAAAAGGCAGTCTTCCCAAGAAATTTCTCCAGACAGGTAAGGTTTCAAATCAGAAAGCTGCACTTGCTGTAATAACGCTATCAACATTAAAATAAATTAAATGGACTGCATGAAGTTATACATAATTTCCACGTTTTCCTTTCTCCTCAGAACAGCACATATTTGCCTCATTCCTAGGTGAATTCTTTCTCACTGAACCACTGACTCACCTTCTCTGCTGATCCACCTTTTCAACACCATGAAAAAATGACACTCACTGACAAAGCTCATGCAAAAGGGAAGAGGATATCCCCTACAATATTTACCTTTCATATAAAATTTTGGTATTTGCCAAAACATAAGAATAACATGGAACCCAGTCTCCTACTTCTCGGATAAATACTCTAACAGCAAAACTACTCTACAAAATGGCAAGGGCCATCAAAAAGCAGTTTTCTTTTACTCAGAACAATGGCTGAAGAAATGAACTAGCACCATTTCATTCAGACCTAATATTCAGATGTGTCTTATTAGGTATTACTGAGAGTGCCTACAGAGGACTTGTACAAGCAACATCCTCCTGAATACTAAGTTAATATATACGAACTAGAAGAACACCAAGATGCTCAGCCTCTCCAACACAGCAATAATTCTGGTCAGACATTTCAACAGGATTCAGAGGAGATTTTACTGACACAAGTTCTGGGGGTCCCAACATAAGAAGGATGTGGACTTGCTGAAGCAAATCCAGAGCAGGGCAATAAAAATGACTACAGTGATGGAACAATTCTCTTATAAAGAAAGGCTGAGAGAGTGCAGACTGTTCAGCCTGGAGAAGAGAAGGCTCTGGGGAGACCTTACACCAGCAGCCTTCCAGTACCTAGAGAGGGCCTTCAAGAAACCTGGAGAGGGACTTTTTACAAGGGCACATATTGATAGGAAAAGAGGCAATAGCTTTAAACTGAAAGGAGGAACGTTTAGGTTAGACACCAGGAAGAAATTCTTTACTAGGATGGTGGTAAGGCACTGGTTGCCCACAGAAGTTGTGGATGCCCCACTCCTGGCACTGTTCAAGGCCAGGCTGGACAGGGCTCTGAGCAACCTGATCTGATGAAAGATGCTCCTGCCCTGGGTGGTTGGGTTGGAACTAGATGGTCTTCAAGCTCCCTTCCAATCCAAACCTAATATTCTATGAAGTTAGGTAGTGGCCTGCATGTGGGGTGAAAAGGGAATTAGTAATTCTGATACCATGTTCTTAATGCTCAATACTAATACCATTCACTCGCCCAATGACTGGACCTCGGGGCTCCAGCAAGAAAACATACAGAGATTACGACCTGGGTCACAGAATCCAGATATTGCCATATGCTTTCATTAAAAACAGCTTCAGCCCCAGTTTTTCTCATGTGAATGAAGGAACTTCTAGACTTGGGCTTTTCTTTGACAACTACTAATTTGAGATTTTGTTCCTTATAGCAACCCCTGAAGATTGCACATCAAGTACTCATGATGTTTCTTGTCCAAACTCTTCGCTAGGGAGAGGTTGATCTCACCTATCTGTATCTGATGCATAGCACCTAGTGAGAGAAAGAGGGAATTAAAAACAAGCAAATGCTGCTAGCCATATACTTTGTGTGCACTGTTAGCATAGCTGAGCATAGCTCTCTTGCATCTTCTTTAAGATTCATGTACTTAAACTGATCCATGTACTTCAGGGGAAAGTGAGTGTAATACCCCTTTTGTATTCCAAGCTGACAGGTGGAGTTTATACACAATTGGAAAGAGCCATCTTTAAATAAAACTGAAAAAATCAAATTAAACTTAATACAATAATGCATGACTCCATTGCACCAAAACCTTCAGTTAAGTGTATTCAGTGTAAATTGCTTTCCTTTTTATCTCCCATTAACCACTGGTGGAAAGTAAAGAAGGCACACACAAAACCAAACTCTAATCCTTACTCTAACTTAAAATCATGATAAGAAAAAACACACAGTTACCATTACCATACATTAGTGCTGAGCATTTCCATTGTCATTTTGGTAACATCATACTTGAAAGAATTCTCATAAATTAAAGACACAATAATCTCACATCTGAGGGTCAAAACTTTTATTTTAACCAACAGCACCTCTACTTTCATGTCAGCTTTTCTTCCTCACTGAAACTGGCAGAAATCCTATCTCTCAAAACCATGGAGAGTTTTCATGCTAAAATCCTGCTCTTTCTCTTAGGGAAAACAAGGACAATCTCTGTGTCAGTGAAGCTGAAGGACATTCTGAGTTTACATAAACAGAATTCACATGCTTCAATTGACCAAAATACTTTAATACAGAACATGCCCGCCTTGGAAGGATAAATGTAATTACACAAAAATTTAATGTATCTTTGCATTTTCTTTTCTTAAAAACCTCTCACACCCAAAAAAACCAACAAGATCAAACAACTACACACAAGAAAACCAACCAAATAAAAAAAAAACCAACCAAAACCACAACCAGAAAATAGAATACTTAAAAGAGCGAGAGATACCTGAAATTTTCTATGGCTAATACTAGGATTTTCCTGCAGAGTACATTGCAAAGAATACAGTTCTTTCCAATTCAAACCAGAAAAATCAAAACCAAGTATGGATATGCAAAGTTTATCAATACTAATGAATCTGTTCTACTTGCAGCACATTCTATTTTTTTTTGTTTTATTTTCCAGAAACTTATTTTCTTAATAAATGTTATATAGAAAGGCCTATTTTTTGTCTGTTCAGTACATATTAAAACACATCTTATTATCATAAATAGACAAGTTGCTAAAACCATGTATCAAATCATACTCATCAAAAGAAAAAAACAGAATTTAAGTTCTTTATGTATATTTACCACAATAACTCTGCAAAATCTCTAAGATTGTTTATATATATCTATATATATATTTTTCTGTATTTTGCTTTGTATTCAAAGCTCAGTGCATCCCAAAATATTTTCGAAGCCAAAGCTCGGACTTCACTTATGATTATCATGGAGCTATTGATTTGAGAGGTTAAAAAAAGTAACTACGAACAAGTCTGCAGAAAAGAAGTCATTATTTTGATGTGTACTTATTTATCAGATACTGCAAGCAAGTAGCTGAGCAAAATCTTTGTTAAATGTTACAATATAAAAATAGACAAATTAGTATGGAAAAAAGGGAAGGAATACAAAATCTCAGATGACAGAATAGTGTCAAAATGCAACAAATTTAAAATTAAATAGAGAAACCATAGGTATGAATGGAGAAAACATGTAATTATCTAAAAACTCAAAAATGCTAGGCAGGAAAAAAGCTACATTGAAACCTTGAAGGTGATCAGTGATTGCATTCTGGGGTATGCTTCCAAAAGCACTTCTACCTCTCACAGAAATACATGTGGGTTCCCCCAGTTCAGTGCAGACTAAATCAGAAGCAAACTCATCTTTCATAGTATCTCATTTCATACATCCCAAAGTCTCAGAAGCTGTTCATAGGTTCAAATATTCTTTTTCAAATACTTGCAAGTCCGTTTAAACAAAGCCATATAAAAAGGCTTCTGCATTCTTTGTGCTCTAGGCAATCTTCATTCCAAAATACCACTTGCGGTTTACATTTTTGAACACAGAAGTAAATTGTTTGCAAGAACAGACTATTTACCTCAGAAAATTTACACTTGTAGGAATATACTCTGTGTTAAAAATTTAGGATAACCAGCAACACATGGCCGCAAGAGTCATGGCCTCTGTACCAAAAGCAACCTACCCAAAAAGTTTGTAGAGAGCAGGTAAACACTGCGATAATCAGCATTCTAAATACGGCAAAGCCACACAAATAACCCACGCTGTACAGAAATCAGCAACATGTTACTCGACATTGCACAAAAATCATTCACCAGGACAGCAGAATGCTCTTCCTTTGACAGCAGTAAAAGCTGGCCACTGCTATTAATACAGTGATGCTGTCTCCACCATCTCATCCTCTTGTACCATAAGGAGGACTGTCCCTTTGCAAAAGTCTTAGCAATTATACCTTAAATAGCCCCTCTGGCTATTTAATCCTTTCCTGTTTCATACATGACATACTATTTGCCAGTTTAGTGTCCCAAGTGACAACGTACACAAGTAACTTTTTCAAAAACTTTGTTTGTTTGTTTTCAGAGAAAGCAGTTCTATTTCAAAGCCATACAAAAAAAAAAGTTACTGGATGTGAACAGCTTTCTTAATAAAAATATGAGACCTAATCTTAGGTAAAAAATCTCACAAGCTATTTGGAGATGCCAGAGTTATTTGTACTGCTTTGTATCCTGAAAGCTCAATCCACAGTACAATCCATAAAGGTTTTGGTTACCTATGAACCAACTTAAAAATCTGGGGAAATCTTTCAAGCGTTACAATTAAGTTTCAAGTTGGCAACCCTACATTGTACTCAACCACAATCTAGTAAACAGAACCTTATACATAAAGAATTATAACTAATGTGGTGGTGAGAATTTGTTTTCTGAAGTTGACTATTCCTAGCCCAGTTTCTGAACCTTCTACAATATTAGAAAACAAAAAGAGACTTCCCACTCCATGCTAAATCTTACTTTGTGTAAGTTTCATAGGAATTAAAGTCCTAGTCAATAGCCCAGAAAGAGACAATTTTCAGTATGACCTACTTTTTTAATCAAATTGCAAAATAGGATGGAATGGCATTGAGTACACACTGAACAGTTACCCCTTCCTAAGACTTTAATATGTAGCAGAATAAAAAGCTTTTAGTGCCATCAAAATACTATAATATACTGGAAAGTATATTACAAGTATTTCTTCCACGAGCAAAAGATTTGTTCAAGATAGTAGAAGAGATATTTTTCTTCCAGATGTAAGACTTTATGTGGAAATGGCAGAAAATAATCCTTTATCTAATGGCTACCCAACTCCTCCAAGCAGAAAAAAATAATCTGAAGGTTTTGGTGGAAGAGAGTCTAATTCGTAAATCTAAAACAAAATGAAAAGGCTAATAACCTTCATTAGTCAACGAAAAAATACTTCTGAAAATGAGTTACTGCCTTTCCCTTATGCCATTTGCTATAAATATTTATAGTAGTGAACAAAAAAGTCAGCTGATTAGCTTACCCACTGCTGCATTATAGCAAAGTGCTGACTTTTTGATGTGATTAGATAAACTGCAGGATACAATCTAGACATTCAAAATGACATAAATATAGAATATAAAGCTTCACAAAAAGACTGAAGCACTGGAGTCCTTTACAGGAGCTTGCCAACTATGTCATGCAGCCATTACCAGCAGTCCACTTAACTGTAAAAACAAGGTCTGACACATGCAGCCAAAAAAGCTGTAAACATCCAGTAGTGAGAAAGAAAGGAAGAAAGAGAGAAAGAGAAGAGAAAGAGAAGAGAAAGAGAAGAGAAAGAGAAGAGAAAGAGAAGAGAAAGAGAAGAGAAAGAGAAGAGAAAGAGAAGAGAAA